>CAUPSL010000740.1:0-28127 GCA_963514005.1 Raja brachyura | reverse complement strand
CCACAACCCCCCACAGTAACTCACGTTACTCCAGCACTTTGTACATGAAGTTTGACGATTGTTTTGAATGGGGACCAGGCTGGACCTTGTGGGAGAGTACGTCAGACAAGGTTATTGGGCAGGAGCTGGCATTGGCACCAGTTATTGGGCAAGTCCACATCTGTTCCACGGGAGTGGGTGAAAGGCCAGTCATCGATGTTTAGACCCGGCATCTTGCAGTGAGGAGGACGGGTCAGGGTGCCAACCAATCAACAACTCACATGGGCTGAAAGGGGCCATGAAGTGGCAACTGGATTACAGATAATGCCGAGGATATCCCAGATACATTAGAAACAAGAGGGTAATGGGGCTGAGAATGAGGTGCTGGAGAGGTGCTGCGAGTGAGAGTGCGAGTGAGAGTGAGAGTGAGTTCACCCTCACCCAGTGTGGGGGACACTCACATGCAAGGGCCGCGTGTGAGATGGACGAGGAAGTGAGTGTTGAGGTCCATGAACAGCATCAATGTGGAGATGAGACTGTCTGCCACACACCCTGAGCCTGGGGGTGGCGTGCGTGGGTGGGCCTGGGGGTGGGGTTCTGTGCTGGGCCTGGGGGTGGCGTGCGTGGGTGGGTGGTGTGGTGCGTGGGTGGTGTGGTGCGTGGGTGGTGTGGTGCGTGGGTGGGTGGTGTGGTGCGTGGGTGGGTGGTGTGGTGCGTGGGTGGGTGGTGTGGTGCGGTGCGTGGGTGGTGTGGTGCGTGGGTGGTGTGGTGCGGTGCGTGGGTGGTGTGGTGCGTGGGTGGGTGGTGTGGTGCGTGGGTGGGTGGTGTGGTGCGTGGGTGGGTGGTGTGGTGCGTGGGTGGGTGGTGTGGTGCGTGGGTGGGTGGTGTGGTGCGTGGGTGGGTGGTGTGGTGCGTGGGTGGGTGGTGTGGTGCGTGGGTGGGTGGTGTGGTGCGTGGGTGGGTGGTGTGGTGCGTGGGTGGTGTGGTGCGTGGGTGGTGTGGTGCGTGGGTGGTGTGGTGCGTGGGTGGTGTGGTGCGTGGGTGGTGTGGTGCGTGGGTGGTGTGGTGCGTGGGTGGTGTGGTGCGTGGGGGGTGTGGTGCGTGGGGGGTGTGGTGCGTGGGGGGTGTGGTGCGTGGGGGGTGTGGTGCGTGGGGGGTGTGGTGCGTGGGGGGTGTGGTGCGTGGGGGTGTGGTGCGTGGGGGGTGTGGTGCGTGGGGGGTGTGGTGCGTGGGGGGTGTGGTGCGTGGGGGGTGTGGTGCGTGGGGGGTGTGGTGCGTGGGGGGTGTGGTGCGTGGGGGGTGTGGTGCGTGGGGGGTGTGGTGCGTGGGGGGTGTGGTGCGTGGGGGGTGTGGTGCGTGGGGGGTGTGGTGCGTGGGGGGTGTGGTGCGTGGGGGGTGTGGTGCGTGGGGGGTGTGGTGCGTGGGGGGTGTGGTGCGTGGGGGGTGTGGTGCGTGGGGGGTGTGGTGCGTGGGGGGTGTGGTGCGTGGGGGGTGTGGTGCGTGGGGGGTGTGGTGCGTGGGGGGTGTGGTGCGTGGGGGGTGTGGTGCGTGGGGGGTGTGGTGCGTGGGGGGTGTGGTGCGTGGGGGGTGTGGTGCGTGGGGGGTGTGGTGCGTGGGGGGTGTGGTGCGTGGGGGGTGTGGTGCGTGGGGGGTGTGGTGCGTGGGGGGTGTGGTGCGTGGGGGGTGTGGTGCGTGGGGGGTGTGGTGCGTGGGGGGTGTGGTGCGTGGGGGGTGTGGTGCGTGGGGGGTGTGGTGCGTGGGGGGTGTGGTGCGTGGGGGGTGTGGTGCGTGGGGGGTGTGGTGCGTGGGGGGTGTGGTGCGTGGGGGGTGTGGTGCGTGGGGGGTGTGGTGCGTGGGGGGTGTGGTGCGTGGGGGGTGTGGTGCGTGGGGGGTGTGGTGCGTGGGGGGTGTGGTGCGTGGGGGGTGTGGTGCGTGGGGGGTGTGGTGCGTGGGGGGTGTGGTGCGTGGGGGGTGTGGTGCGTGGGGGGTGTGGTGCGTGGGGGGTGTGGTGCGTCGGGGGTGTGGTGCACGGGTGGTGTGGTGCGTGGGTGGGTGGTGTGGTGCACGGGTGGTGTGGTGCGTGGGCGGGTGGTGTGGTGCGTGGGCGGGTGGTGTGGTGCCTGGGCGGGTGGTGTGGTGCCTGGGTGGGGTGGTGTGGTGCCTGGGTGGTGTGGTGCCTGGGTGGTGTGGTGCCTGGGTGGTGTGGTGCGTGGGTGGTGTGGTGCGTGGGTGGTGTGGTGCGTGGGTGGTGTGGTGCGTGGGTGGTGTGGTGCGTGGGTGGTGTGGTGCGTGGGTGGTGTGGTGCGTGGGTGGTGTGGTGCGTGGGTGGTGTGGTGCGTGGGTGGTGTGGTGCGTGGGTGGTGTGGTGCGTGGGTGGTGTGGTGCGTGGGTGGTGTGGTGCGTGGGTGGTGTGGTGCGTGGGTGGTGTGGTGCGTGGGTGGTGTGGTGCGTGGGTGGTGTGGTGCGTGGGTGGTGTGGTGCGTGGGTGGGGGGTGCGTGGGTGGGGGGTGCGTGGGTGGGGGGTGCGTGGGTGGGGGGTGCGTGGGTGGGGGGTGCGTGGGTGGGGGGTGCGTGGGTGGGGGGTGCGTGGGTGGGGGGTGCGTGGGTGGGGGGTGCGTGGGTGGGGGGTGCGTGGGTGGGGGGTGCGTGGGTGGGGGGTGCGTGGGTGGGGGGTGCGTGGGTGGGGTGCGTGGGTGGGGTGCGTGGGTGGGGGGTGGGGTGCGTGGGTGGGGGGTGGGGTGCGTGGGTGGGGGGTGTGGTGCGTGGGTGGTGTGGTGCGTGGGTGGTGTGGTGCGTGGGTGGTGTGGTGCGTGGGTGGTGTGGTGCGTGGGTGGTGTGGTGCGTGGGTGGTGTGGTGCGTGGGTGGTGTGGTGCGTGGGTGGTGTGGTGCGTGGGTGGTGTGGTGCGTGGGTGGTGTGGTGCGTGGGTGGTGTGGTGCGTGGGTGGTGTGGTGCGTGGGTGGTGTGGTGCGTGGGTGGTGTGGTGCGTGGGTGGTGTGGTGCGTGGGTGGTGTGGTGCGTGGGTGGTGTGGTGCGTGGGTGGTGTGGTGCGTGGGTGGTGTGGTGCGTGGGTGGTGTGGTGCGTGGGTGGTGTGGTGCGTGGGTGGTGTGGTGCGTGGGTGGTGTGGTGCGTGGGTGGTGTGGTGCGTGGGTGGTGTGGTGCGTGGGTGGTGTGGTGCGTGGGTGGTGTGGTGCGTGGGTGGTGGGGTGCGTGGGTGGTGGGGTGCGTGGGTGGTGGGGTGCGTGGGTGGTGGGGTGCGTGGGTGGTGGGGTGCGTGGGTGGTGGGGTGCGTGGGTGGTGGGGTGCGTGGGTGGTGGGGTGCGTGGGTGGTGGGGTGCGTGGGTGGTGGGGTGCGTGGGTGGTGGGGTGCGTGGGTGGTGGGGTGCGTGGGTGGTGGGTGCGTGGGTGGGGGGTGCGTGGGTGGGGGGTGCGTGGGTGGGGGGTGCGTGGGTGGGGGGTGCGTGGGTGGGGGGTGCGTGGGTGGGGGGTGCGTGGGTGGGGGGTGCGTGGGTGGGGGGTGCGTGGGTGGGGGGTGCGTGGGTGGGGGGTGCGTGGGTGGGGGGTGCGTGGGTGGGGGGTGGGGTGCGTGGGGGGTGGGGTGCGTGGGGGGTGGGGTGCGTGGGGGGTGTGGTGCGTGGGGGGTGTGGTGCGTGGGGGGTGTGGTGCGTGGGTGGTGTGGTGCGTGGGTGGTGTGGTGCGTGGGTGGTGTGGTGCGTGGGTGGTGTGGTGCGTGGGTGGTGTGGTGCGTGGGTGGTGTGGTGCGTGGGTGGTGTGGTGCGTGGGTGGTGTGGTGCGTGGGTGGTGTGGTGCGTGGGTGGTGTGGTGCGTGGGTGGTGTGGTGCGTGGGTGGTGTGGTGCGTGGGTGGTGTGGTGCGTGGGTGGTGTGGTGCGTGGGTGGTGTGGTGCGTGGGTGGTGTGGTGCGTGGGTGGTGTGGTGCGTGGGTGGTGTGGTGCGTGGGTGGTGTGGTGCGTGGGTGGTGTGGTGCGTGGGTGGTGTGGTGCGTGGGTGGTGTGGTGCGTGGGTGGTGTGGTGCGTGGGTGGTGTGGTGCGTGGGTGGTGTGGTGCGTGGGTGGTGTGGTGCGTGGGTGGTGTGGTGCGTGGGTGGTGTGGTGCGTGGGTGGTGTGGTGCGTGGGTGGTGTGGTGCGTGGGTGGTGTGGTGCGTGGGTGGTGTGGTGCGTGGGTGGTGTGGTGCGTGGGTGGTGTGGTGTGGTGCGTGGGTGGTGTGGTGTGGTGCGTGGGTGGTGTGGTGTGGTGCGTGGGTGGTGTGGTGTGGTGCGTGGGTGGTGTGGTGCGTGGGTGGTGTGGTGCGTGGGTGGGGGGTGGTGTGGTGCGTGGGTGGTGTGGTGCGTGGGTGGTGTGGTGCGTGGGTGGTGTGGTGTGGTGCGTGGGTGGTGTGGTGTGGTGCGTGGGTGGTGTGGTGTGGTGCGTGGGTGGTGTGGTGCGTGGGTGGTGTGGTGCGTGGGTGGGGGGTGGTGTGGTGCGTGGGTGGTGTGGTGCGTGGGTGGTGTGGTGCGTGGGTGGTGTGGTGCGTGGGTGGTGTGGTGCGTGGGTGGTGTGGTGCGTGGGTGGTGTGGTGCGTGGGTGGGGGGTGGTGTGGTGCGTGGGTGGTGTGGTGCGTGGGTGGTGTGGTGCGTGGGTGGGGGGTGGGGTGCGTGGGTGGGGGGTGGGGTGCGTGGGTGGGTGGGTGGTGTGGTGCGTGGGTGGGGGGTGGGGTGGTGCGTGGGTGGGGGCGGGGGTTACCTGCTCCTTGAGCTCGTCGATGGTGAGCTCGGCCCTCTGCAGGTCCTGGTGCAGGCGGTCGCGGTGGAGCCGCAGTGTCTCCAGCTCACTGCCCTTGCGCTCCATCAGCTTCTGCAGCTTGCTGTGTTCCTGCTTCTCAGACGCAGACAGGTCACGCATCCTGCCACAGGGGGCAAGGAGCACGGGTCAGGGGGCACGGAGCAGAGAACAGGGGTCACGGGTCAGCGGGCAAGGGGCAGCGGGCAAGGGCCAGAGTGGGCAGGGGGGATCACACAGCAGAGGGGAGACGGGGGCAGGATATGGAAGGGGAGGGGGAGAGGGGTGAGGGGAGATTGGAGAGGATCCCAAGAGGAAGAAGGTGAAGGGGGAGGGGAGGAGGGTGAGGGAGGGAGGTGGTGGTCCCATGGGCGGTGAGGGGGTTCCCGCATAATGGGGGAAGGAGGGGGGAGGTTTCCCATGGGGGGGGGGGGGGGTTCCCGTGGGGGAGGTTTGCCGTGTTGGGGGCGGGGGTGAGAAGAGACTGACCTGACCAGGGCCTCCTTCAGCCGTGCGTTCTGCTCCTCCAGCTGCTTGAGCTGGTAGCTGGAGGCAGCTCCGTCCGTGCCTGTGGAAACAAGGAGTGGTGGTGGGTCAACTGCCCGGGACTGACACGGCACTGACCGACACAACACAGCCCGCACGGACACGACACCGACCGACACGACACTGATCGACACTGCACTTCCTAACTAACATGTTCTGTCCTGTACAGGTACGGCTGCCCAGCCTGCAGCTGTCCGTTTTTCAATGGCAAGTTAAATTTCACTGCACCAATTGGTGTATGTGACAATAAATGTCCATTGTCCTTGTCCTGTGTCTTTGTTCATGTCCAAGTCATTTATATATTTCACAAACAGCAGAGGTCCCAGCACAGATCCTTGCGGAACTCCACTAGTCACCGACCTCCAGCCTGAAGATTCTCCTTCCACCACAAGCCGCTGTCTTCTATCAGTGAGCTAGTTCTGAATCCATACGGTCAAGACACTGTTAATCCCGTGCATCTTAATCTTCTAGTGCTTCAGTCTGAAGAAGGGTTTCAGCCCTGAAACGTTGCCTATTTCCTTCGCTCCATAGAAGCTGCTGCACCCGCTGAGTTTCTCCGGCATATTTGCCCACCATCTTAATCTTCTAGATCATTCTACCACCAGCATCAACTGTCCCATTGACCCCCAGAGGTCAGGAGTCGGGATGGTCAGGGGTCGGGGAGGTCAGGGGGAGGTAAGGGGTCGGGGGTCAGTGCAGTCGGGGAGGTCAGGGGTTGGGAAGGTCAGGGGTCGGGGGTCAGGGAGGTAAGGGGTCAGGGGTCAGTGTAGTCAGGGAGGTCAGGGTCAGGGGGTATTGTATGGGGCCTACCCTTCTCCTCGATCTCGTGCTTGAGTATCTCCAGGTCGATGGTGATCTCGTCGAGTCTCTCGCGCAGCACGTCAGCCTCCTGCTGCAGAGACTCTGCCCGCTCCTCCGCCATCTCCTTGTCCAGCGTGGCCATCTCAATGGCATCCGCAGTGTCTGCCATCTCCTCCATGTAGTGGTCCCGTGCCTCCAGAGACTCCCGCGCCTCCTGCACACGGGGGAGACACACGTCAGCACACGGGGCACACGTCAGCACACGGGGGGGACACGGCAGCGCACGGGGGGGACACGGCAGCGCACGGGGGGGACACGGCAGCGCACGGGGGGGACACGGCAGCGCACGGGGGGACACGGCAGCGCACGGGGGGACACGGCAGCGCACGGGGGGACACGGCAGCGCACGGGGGGACACGGCAGCGCACGGGGGGACACGGCAGCGCACGGGGGGACACGGCAGCGCACGGGGGGACACGGCAGCGCACGGGGGGACACGGCAGCGCACGGGGGGACACGGCAGCGCACGGGGGGACACGGCAGCGCACGGGGGGACACGGCAGCGCACGGGGGGACACGGCAGCGCACGGGGGGACACGGCAGCGCACGGGGGGACACGGCAGCGCACGGGGGGACACGGCAGCACACGGGGACACGGCAGCACACGGGGACACACGTCAGCACACGGGGGACACGGCAGCACACGGGGGACACGGCAGCACACGGGGGACACACGTCAGCACACGGGGACACACGTCAGCACACGGGGACACACGTCAGCACACGGGGACACACGTCAGCACACGGGGACACACGTCAGCACACGGGGACACACGTCAGCACACGGGGACACACGTCAGCACACGGGGACACACGTCAGCACACGGGGGGACACGTCAGCACACGGGGGGACACGGCAGCACACGGGGGGACACGGCAGCACACGGGGGGACACGGCAGCACACGGGGGGACACGTCAGCACACGGGGGGACACGGCAGCACACGGGGCACACGTCAGCACACGGGGCACACGTCAGCACACGGGGCACACGTCAGCACACGGGGCACACGTCAGCACACGGGGCACACGTCAGCACACGGGGCACACGTCAGCACACGGGGCACACGTCAGCACACGGGGCACACGTCAGCACACGGGGCACACGTCAGCACACGGGGCACACGTCAGCACACGGGGGACACACGTCAGCACACGGGGACACACGTCAGCACACGGGGACACACGTCAGCACACGGGGACACACGTCAGCACACGGGGACACACGTCAGCACACGGGGACACACGTCAGCACACGGGGGGGACACGGCAGTGCACGCCACGCGCACACGGCACACACACAATAGACAATAGGTGCAGGAGTAGGCCATTTGGCCCTGCGAGCCAGCACCGCCATTCAATGTGATCATCCTTCTAAACTCCTTCTAAGCAGTGTACAAGCCCAGCTGCTCCATTCGGGTAGCCCTCCAGACGTCCACATCTGCGCCAGGTGTGTCCTAAGGGACTGTATTAGTAACCTGGAGCAGCAGCTCGATGACCTCCGTCTGGTCAGGGAGAGTGAGGAGGTCATAGAGGGGAGTTACAGGGAGGTGGCCACTCCCAGACCACAGGAGGCAGACAAGTGGGTCACGGTTAGGAGGGGCAAGGGGCAGAGGCAGGGACTAGAGAGTACCCCGGTGGCTGTACACCTTGGTAATAAGTACTCCTGCTTGATTACTGTTGGAGGGGACAGCCTACCTGGGGATAGCAACAGAGACCGGGCCTCCGGCACAGAGACCAGCCCTGTTGCTCAGAAGGGTAAGGAAAAGAAGAGGAGGGCATTAGTAATAGGGGACTCTATAGTTAGGGGGTCGGATGGGCGATTCTGTGGATGCAGTCCGGAGACGCAGATGGTAGTTTGCCTCCCTGGTGCCAGGGTCTGGGATGTGTCTGAACGTGTCCAAGATATCCTGAAAAGGGAGGGAGAGGAGCCTGAGGTTGTGGTGATTATTGGTACCAATGACATGGGTAGAAAAAGAGAAGAGGTCCTGAAAGGAGAATTTAGGGAGTTAGGAAGAGAGTTAAGGAAAAGGACCGCAAAGGTAACAATCTCAGGATTACTGCCTGTGCCACGCGACAGTGAGAGTAGGAATGGAGTGAGGTGGAGGATAAATGCCTGGCTGAAGGACTGGTGCAGAGGGCAGGGATTCAAGTTTCTGGATCATTGGAACCTCTTTTGGGGAAGGAGTGACCTGTATAAAAAGGACGGGTTGCACTTGAACCCGAGGGGGACCAGTATCCTGGTGGGGAAATATGCAAAGGCTTCCGGTGGACTTTAAACTAGAACAGTTGGGGGGAGGACTCAAATAGAGAAAGCTAGTAGACAGGGTCTGAGGCAGGAGGCAGAGAAGGGAAGCACTCAGACCCAACATGTAGGGCGAAAGAAGAAAAAATAAATAAACAGAGAATAAGAGGTGGTGGGTTTCTTAAATGTGTGAGCAGAGAGACAGAGGGGTATAAAATGAGGGTAGAAGCAATTGGTAGCAAGGTGAAAATTAAAAGTGGCAGGCAGACAAATCCAGGGGAAAAATCAAAAGGGGCCACCTGTCAACATAATTGTATAAGGAGTAAGAGTGTTGTAAAAACAAGCCTGAAGGCTTTGTGTCTCAATGCGAGGAGCATTCGTAATAAGGTGGACGAGTTGAAGGTGCAGATAGCGATTAATGACTATGATATAGTTGGGAACACGGAGACATGGCTCCAGGATGACCAAGGCTGGGAGCTGAACATCCTGAACATTCAATATTCAGGAGGGATAGACAGAAAGGTAAAGGAGGTGGGGTAGCGTTGCTGGTTAGAGAGGAGATTAATGCAATAGAAAGGAAGGACATTAGCGTGGAGGATGTGGAATCGATATGGGTAGAGCTGCGAAACTCTAAGGGGCAGAAAACGCTAATGGGAGCTGTGTACAGGCCGCCTAACAGTAGTATTGGAGTTGGGGATGGCATCAAACAGGAAATTAGAAATATGTCCAACAAGGGTAACACGGTTATAATGGGTGACTTCAATCTGCATATAGATTGGGTGAATCAAATTGGCAGGGGTGCTGAGGAAGAGGATTACTTGGAATGTATGCGGGATAGTTTTCTCAACCAACATATAGAGGAACCAACAAGACAGCAGGCTATTCTAGACTGGGTACTGAGTAATGAGGAAGGGTTAGTAAGCAGTCTTGTTGTGCGTGGCCCCTTGGGCAAGAGTGACCATAATATGGTTGAGTTCTTCATTAGGATGGAGAGTGACACAGTTAAGTCAGAAACAAGGGTTCTGAACTTGAACAAAGGTAACTTTGAAGGTATGAGATGTGAATTGGCCAAGATAGACTGGCAGGTGATTCTTAAAGGGTTGACAGTGGATATGCAATGGAAGGCATTTAAAGACTGCATGGATGAACTACAACAATTGTTCATCCCAGTTTGGCAAAAGAATAAATCAGGGAAGGTGGTGCATCCATGGATAACAAGGGAAATCAGGGATAGTATCAAAACAAAAGATGAAGCATACAAATTAGCCAGAAAAAGCAGCACACCAGAGGACTGGGAGAAATCCAGGGTCCAGCAGAGGAGGACAAAGGGCTTAATTAGGAAAGGGAAAATAGATTATGAAAGGAAACTGGCAGGGAACATAAAAACTGGCAGGGAACATAAAAACTACAAAAGTTTTTATAGATATGTGAAGAGAAAGAGATTAGTTAAAACAAATGTAGGTCCCTTGCAGTCAGAAACAGGTAAATTGATCATGGGGAACAAGGACATGGCAGACCAATTGAATAACTACTTTGGTTCTGTCTGCACTAAGGAAGACATAAATAATCTGCCGGAAATAGCAGGGGACCGGGGTTGAAATAAGATGGAGGAACTGAGTGAAATCCAGGTTAGCCGGGAGGTGGTGTTGGGTAAATTGAATGGATTAAAGGCCGATAAATCCCCAGGGCCAGATAGGCTGCATCCCAGAGTACTTAAGGAAGTAGCCACAGAAATAGTGGATGCATTAGTGATAATTTTTCAAAACTCCTTAGATTCTGGAGTAGTTCCTGAGGATTGGAGGGTAGCTAATGTAATCCCACTTTTTAAAAAAGGAGGGAGAGAGAAAACGGGGAATTACAGACCAGTTAATCTAACATCGGTAGTGGGGAAACTGCTAGAGTCAGTTATTAAAGATGGGATAGCAGCGCATTTGGAAAGTGGTGAAATCATTGGACAAAGTCAGCATGGATTTACGAAAGGTAAATCATGTCTGACAAATCTGATAGAATTTTTTGAGGATGTAACTAGTAGAGTGGATAAGGGAGAACCACTGGATGTGTTATATCTAGACTTTCAGAAGGCTTTCGACAAGGTCCCACATAAGAGATTAGTATACAAACTTAAAGCACACGGTATTGGGGGTTCAGTATTGATGTGGATAGAGAACTGGCTAGCAGACAGGAAGCAAAGGGTAGGAGCAAACGGGTCCTTTTCACAATGGCAGGCAGTGACTAGTGGGGTACCGCAAGGCTCAGTGCTGGGACCCCAGCTATTTACAATATATATTAATGATTTGGACGAGGGAATTGAATGCAACATCTCCAAGGTTGCGGATGACACTAAGGTTGGGGGTAGTGTTAGGTGTGAGGAGGATGCTTGGAGGCTGCAGGGTGATTTGGATAGGCTGAGTGAATGGGCAGATGCATGGCAGATGCAGTACAATGTGGATAAATGTGAGGTTATCCACTTTGGTGGCAAAAACATGAGGGTAGACTATTATCTGAATGGTAGCAGATTAGGAAAAGGGGAGATGCAACGAGACCTGGGTGTCATGGTACACCAGTCATTGAAAGTAGGCATGCAGGTGCAGCAGGCAGTGAAGAAAGCAAATGGTATGTTGGCATTCATAGCGAAAGGATTTGAGTATAGGAGCAGGGAGGTTCTACTGCAGTTGTACAGGGTTATGGTGAGACCACACCTGGAGTATTGTGTACAGTTTTGGTCTCCAAATCTGAGGAAAGACATTCTTGCCATAGAGGGGGTACAGAGAAGGTTCACCAGACTGATTCCTGGGATGTCAGGACTCTCATATGAAGAAAGACTGGATAGACTCGGCTTGCACTCGCTGGAATTTAGAAGGCTGAGGGGGGAACTTACAAAATTCTTGAGGGGTTGGACAGGCTAGATGCAGGAAGATGTTGGGGAGGTCCAGAACAAGGGGTCAGAGTCTCAGGATAAGGGGTGCACGTGCCCCACACACACGTCAGCACACGCCACACGCTCACGTCAGCACACATGCCAGCATGCACATCAGCACAAGCCAGCATGTCAGCACACGGTACACACACGGCACAGGCACGCCTCCCCCCACCTTGCCCCCCCACTTTGTACCCCATGCCCCACCTTGCGAGCGTCCTTGAGCTGCCGCTGCAGGTCTGCCTGCTGCTCCTGCATCTTGTGCTTCCACTCATGCAGCTGCTCCAGTTGGATGCGACATTTCTCCAGCTCCTTCAGCTTGGCCCGGTCCTCATTCCTTTTCATCCTCAACGTCTCCAGCTTCTCCTCCAGGTCCTTCACCTGCGCACGCAGACCCTCCTCCTCCTGCAACACCAACACAGTGTGGGTGGATGGGGGTGAGAGTGTGGGTGGGTGGGCTGTACTGACCTTGGGTGAGAGCGGTGTGGGTCTTCCCGGTGGGGTGTGGGTGGGGGGTGGGTGGTGGGGGGTGGGGGGTGTGGGGATGGGGTGCGGTGGGTGTGTGGGTTGTACTCACCTTAGGTGAGAGTGGTTTGGGTGGTCCGGGTGGTGTGGGATTGTGGGGTGGGGTGCAGTGGGGGTGTGGGCTATACTCACCTTGGGTGAGTGCGGAGTGGGTGGTCCGGGCATGCTGCCGGGGGTGGGGATGGGCGGGTGGGTTGTACTCACCTTGGGTGAGAGCGGTGTGGGTGGTCCGGGTGGGGTGGGGTTGTGGGGTGCGGTGGGTGGGTGGTACGTACTCACCTTGGGTGAGAGCGGTGTGGGTGGTCCGGGCGGGCATGGGGTATGGGTGGGTGGGCGGTACTCACCTTGGGTGAGAGCAATGTGGGTGGTCCGGGTGGGGTGGGCATGCGGCCGGGGGTGGGCGGTACTCACCTTGGGTGAGAGTGGTGTGGGTGGTCCGGGTGGGGTGGGGTTGTGGGGGTGTGGGTGGGGTGTGGTGTGGGTGGGCGGTACTCACCTTGAGTGAGAGCGGTGTGGGTGGTCCGGGTGGGGTGGGCGGGCTGTACTCACCTTGGGTGAGAGCGGTGTGGGTGGTCCGGGTGGGGTGGGCGGGCTGTACTCACCTTGGGTGAGAGTGGTGTGGGTGGTCCGGGTGCGGTGGGCAGGCAGTACTCACCTTGGGTGAGAGCGGTGTGGGTGGTCCGGGTGGGGTGGGCGGGCTGTACTCACCTTGGGTGAGAGCAGTGTGGGTGGTCCGGGTGGGGTGGGCAGGCTGTACTCACCTTGGGTGAGAGCGGTGTGGGTGGTCCGGGTGGGGTGGGGTTGTGGGGGTGTGGGTGGGGTGTGGTGTGGGTGGGCGGTACTCACCTTGGGTGCGAGTGGTGTGGGTGGTCCGGGTGGGGTGGGGTTGTGGGGTGCGGTGGTTGGGTGGGCGGTACTCACCTTGGGTGAGAGCGGTGTGGGTGGTCCGGGTGGGGTGGGCGGGCTGTACTCACCTTGGGTCAGAGTGGTGTGGGTGGTCCGGGTGGGGTGGGGTTGTGGGGTGCGGTGGTTGGGTGGGCGGTACTCACCTTGGGTGAGAGCGGTGTGGGTGGTCCGGGTGGGGTGGGCGGGCTGTACTCACCTTGGGTGAGAGTGGTGTGGGTGGTCCGGGTGGGGTGGGTGGGCGGTACTCACCTTGGGTGAGAGCGGTGTGGGTGGTCCGGGTGGGGTGGGCGGGCTGTACTCACCTTGGGTGAGAGTGGTGTGGGTGGTCCGGGTGGGGTGGGGTTGTGGGGTGCGGTGGTTGGGTGGGCGGTACTCACCTTGGGTGAGAGCGGTGTGGGTGGTCCGGGTGGGGTGGGCGGGCTGTACTCACCTTGGGTCAGAGTGGTGTGGGTGGTCCGGGTGGGGTGGGGTTGTGGGGTGCGGTGGTTGGGTGGGCGGTACTCACCTTGGGTGAGAGCGGTGTGGGTGGTCCGGGTGGGGTGGGCGGGCTGTACTCACCTTGGGTGAGAGTGGTGTGGGTGGTCCGGGTGGGGTGGGGTTGTGGGGTGCGGTGGTTGGGTGGGCGGTACTCACCTTGGGTGAGAGCGGTGTGGGTGGTCCGGGTGGGGGGTACTCACCTTGGGTGAGAGCGGTGTGGGTGGTCCGGGTGGGGTGGGCATGCCGGTGAGGGTAGTCAGCGGTGTTTGTGCGGGCGTGCCGGTATCACTGCTGCTCATCTCTCCAGCGGAGGGTGAAGGAGTGGCGGAGGACGGCGTGCCCATGCTGGAGCTGGCATTGCGACCAGGCTGTGGACAAAACACACCCGCACAGATCAATGTGGTCCGTGGCAGAATTGATGGACAGGTCCGCGATGGGTCACTAGGGGGTAGTTTAGTTTAGTTTACAGATACAGCGTGGAAACAGGCCCTTCGGCCCACCGGGTCCGTGCCGACCAGCGACCCCCGCATATTAACACCATCCTACACCCACTAGGGACATTTTTACATTTACCAACCCAATTAACCTACAAACAGGCCCTTCCACCCACCCAGTCCATAGGTGTTCAACGTCATCTCTCCTGCACTATTGCCAAGGGAAGGCCGTCCATCCTCCCTGCAGCTGGGGGTGGCCAACCACAACGGCACGCAGTATCCAAGCTCCACGACAAACTGCACAGAATCGTGGCAGCCCAGCCCATCACACAAACCAACCTCCCTTCCATCGACTCCATCTACACCTCATGCTGCCCCGGCAAGGCCAGCAGTACAACCAAGGCCCAGTCTCACCCCGGTCACTCCCTCTTCTCCCCTCACCCATCTACACCTCACGCTGCCCCAGCAAGGCCAGCAGTACAACCAAGGCCCACTCACCCTGGTCACTCCCTCTTCTCCCCTCACCCATCTACACCTCACGCTGCCCCAGCAAGGCCAGCAGTACAACCAAGGCCCAGTCTCGCCCCGGTCACTCCCCTCTCCCATCTACACCTCACGCTGCCTCAGCAAGGCCGGCAGTACAACCAAGGCCCAGTCTCACCCCGGTCACTCCCTCTTCTCCCCTCACCCATCTACACCTCACGCTGCCCCAGCAAGGCCAGCAGTACAACCAAGGCCCAGTCTCGCCCCGGTCACTCCCCTCTCCCATCTACACCTCATGCTGCCTCGGCAAGGCCAGCAGTATAACCAAGGCCCAGTCTCACCCCGGTCACTCCCCCTTCTCCCCTCTCCCATCTACACCTCACGCTGCCTCGGCAAGGCCAGCAGTACAACCAAGGCCCAGTCTCACCCCGGTCACTCCCCCTTCTCCCCTCTCCCATCTACACCTCACGCTGCCTCGGCAAGGCCAGCAGTACAACCAAGGCCCAGTCTCACCCCGGTCACTCCCCCTTCTCCCCTCACCATCGGGCAAAAGTTGTAAAAGGTGAAAACGCACACCTCCAGATTCCACCTCGCCAGAGATGCTGCCTGTCCCGCTGAGTTACTCCAGTATTTTGTGTCTATCTGCTGATTCAGGGACAGTTTCTTCCCAGCTGTTATCAGGCAACTGAACCATCCTACCACAACCAGAGAGCAGTGCTGAACGATTGTCTCCCTCATTGGTGACCCTCAGACTATCCTTGATCGGATTTTGTTGGCTTTACCTTGCACTAAACGTGATTCCCTTATCATGTATCTATACACTGTGAATGGCTTGGTTGTAATCATGTATCATCTCTCCGTGGACTGGTTAACACTCAACAGGAGCTTTTCACTGAACGCTGAGCATCACGGCGCTGGTGTGCATGACTACACACTCATCTCCCCGTGCACAGGTCCCAGAGTGGGGGGGGGGGGGGGGGGGGCTGGGGGGCTTCCGTAAGGGCCTGTCCCACTAACGCCACTTTACAGCGACTGTCTTCGACCTTCAAGCTCGAGGGCACTCGCCTGGAAAACCTCGAGCTGGATCGACCGTCAGCGATGGAACCGCGAGCCGGATCGACCGTCAACACGCACACACGCACAAAAACACATCGCAAAGGCGGGGGCCAGGGAAAGCGGGGGGGCGCTGTCTGAAATTCACACCCGCGATGAACAGGAAGGGAAAAGACGGCTGCAGTTATGGTAAGTCCTTTAGAGAGCGCGGGGGGGGGGGGGGGGGAGATGGAGTAGAGACACTTTTAAGAAGCCAAACAACTTTTAATAACGTTTGGCGGGCATTTAACATTACCGGTCGGTTTTCCTTGGTCCTGAAAACTCAAATGAGCCAATTAAAATGCCTGGTCAGTGAAGGAGATTGCCTACGGCTGCCCTTGACTGCCTGTAACTACATAGCGACCCCACTCCACTGCACTACCAGTTCAAAAGAACTATGCCGACCAATGTTTACTGGCGGAACATTTTTCAACATGCTGAAAATGTTCCTCAACCAAACTGAGGGCGGAAACTTCCCTCGAGCATGAAGAAGAGTTCCAGTGACCTCATAGGACCTCCTAGGACCAGTTTGGGAACAGCTCCATCCAAGACCGCAAGAAATCACAGCAAATTGTGGATGTAGCCCAGACCATCACACAAACCAACCTCCCTTCCATCGACTCCATCTACACCTCACGCTGCCTCGGCAAGGCCAGCAGCATCATCAAGGGCCAGTCTCCCCCCGGCCACTCCCTCTTCTCCCCTCTCCCAACAGGCAAATGGTGTAAATGTGTGAAAACGCACACCTCCAGATTCAGGGGCAGTTTCTTCCCAGCTGTTATCAAGCAACTGAACCATCCTACCACAACTGGAGATCAGTCGTGAACTACTATCTACCTCTCTGGTGACCCACGGACTATCCTTGATTGGACTTTGCTGGTTTTATCTTCACTAAACGCTATCCCCTTATCATACATCTACACACTGTAAATGGATTGATTGTAATCATGTATTGTCTCTCTACAGACTGGTTATCACGCAACAATACTTTTCACTGTACCCCGCTACACGTGACAATAAACTACACTGATGTGAATCACACTGCGCTCCTTCACACTGCGGCACAGCCCAAAATGCCACGCCCATCCCCTCCACAGATGCTGCCTGACCCAAGCTCCTCCAGCACTTGGTGTTCTTCTCCAGCATCCAGCGCCTGCAGTTCCTTGTGTGGTGTGTATGGGACCCCCTGCAGGGCCCTACATCCCGCTGCCCCCCAACAGTACTCAAGGTGGTGGACGGTGCAAGGGCCATGACCACAGGCCACCAGGCACTATGGTGGTGATACATACAGTGAGAGACGAGATTCACTGTGACGCCAATACTCTATACAACCTCTGCAGGTGTCCAGTACATGTGCATCACGGCCTGCCTCAATAACAAACGCCCAGGAACACAGCAGACCAGAGTGTGGGACACTGACCCGTCCATCACAGGTACTGACCAGCCCACCATCGAAGTATCGGAGCAAAGAGGACCTTCTGCAGTTGTACAGAGCCCTAGTGAGACCCCACCTGGAGTATTGTGTGCAGTTTTGGTCCCCTAATTTGAGGAAGGACATTCTTGTTATTGAGGGAGTGCAGCGTAGGTTTACAAGGTTAATTCCTGGGATGGCGGGACTGTCATATGCTGAGAGAATGGAGCAGCTGGGCTTGTACACTCTGGAGTTTAGAAGGATGAGAGGGGATCTTATTGAAACATATAAGATTGTTAAAGGTTCGGACACGCTGGAGGCAGGAAACATGTTCCCGATGTTGGGGGAGTCCAGAACCAGAGGCCACAGTTTAAGAATAAGGGGCAAGCCATTTAGAACGGAGACGAGGAAACACTTTTTCTCACAGAGAGTGGTGAGTCTGTGGAATTCTCTGCCTCAGAGGGCGGTGGAGGCAGGTTCTCTGGAAGCTTTCAAGAGAGAGCTAAATAGGGCTCTTAAAAATAGCAGAGTCAGATAATATGGGGAGAAGGCAGGAACGGGGTACTGATTGTGGATGATCAGCCATGATCACAGTGAATGGATCGAAGGGCCGAATGGCCTACTCCTGCACCTATTGTCTATTGAAGGTCCATCACAGTACTGACCTCCCCATCGAAAGGTCCATCAGAATACTGACCTCTCCACCATCGAAGGGATCTACAGGAGTCGCTGCCTCACAAAGGCAGCCAGTATCATCAGGGACCCACACCACCCTGGCCATGCTCCCATCTTGCTGCTACCATCGTGTAGAAGGTACAGGAGCCTGAAAACCACGACCTCCAGGGTCAAGAACAGCTTCTTCCGTTCAGTTTAGTTATTGTCAAGGTACAGTGAAAAGCTTTTGTTGCGTGCTATCCAGTCAGCAGGAAGACAATACATGATTACAATCGAGCCGTCCACAGTGTACAGATACAGGGTGAGGAGTGACGTTTAGTGCAAGGTAAAGGAGTAAAGTCTGAGTCACAATGATGTAGACAGTAGTGCTCTGAAACACTGCCCATCCCTACCACAACCTTGTAGCTGTGTGTTGTTGCTGCCACTACACACTGCCAGTTTGCACCCGTAAACTTCCCAGTGTTGCTGATAATGAGTATATTTTATTATTTAATAATACACATACCCCATTGAGGGTAGGGAAGATTCAAACAAGTGGGCATGACATGAGAATTAAGGGACAGAAGTTTAGGGGTAACATGAGGGGGAACTTCTTTACTCAGAGAGTGGTGGCTGTGTGGAATGATCTTCCTGCAGAAGTGGTGGAGGCAGGATCGATTTTAACATTTAAAAGTAAAGTGGATAGGTATATGGACGGGAAGGGAATGGAAGGGTATGGTCTGAGTGCAGGTAGATGGGACTAGGGGAAAATAAATGGTCGGCACGGATTGGAAGGGCCGAGAAGGCCTGTTTCCGTGCTGTAATTGTTATATGGTTATATGGTTATTGTGTTAACGTGCTCCTGGAGCTGCAACAAGTAGCTCTCTCATTGTTCAGTTGTCAGTACATGACAAATTAGTCTTCTCCATGTCCTTCGAGCCAGCACCGCCATTCAATGTGATCATGGCTGAGATCAGAGCTGGCATCGAAGACCAAAGAGCCCAGACTGACACCTCCTCCACAGCCAACAATGGACCATTGTGGGCTCCATTTAGAAATTGTTGCAGACTCTGATCAGTTCTGTATCGTTTCATCCCTCTAGACTCCCTCCCCCGAGTCTGAAGGGTCACAACCTGAACCGTCACCCATTCTTCTCTCCAGAGATGCTGCCTGACCCGCTGAGTTACTCCAGCACTCTGTGAAACGTCACCTATCCATGTTCTCCACAGATGCTGCCTGACCCACTGAGCTACTCCAGCACTCTGTGAAACGTCACCTATCCATGTTCTCCACAGATGCTGCCTGACCTGCTGAGTTACTCCAGCACTGTGTAACGTCACCTATCCATGTTCTCCACAGATGCTGCCTGACCCGCTAAGTTACTCCAGCACTGTGTGAAACGTCACCTATCCATGTTCTCCACAGATGCTGCCTGACCCATGAGCCTAGAGGGGGGCCTCATTGAAACTTATCGAACAGTGAAAGGCTTGAATAGAGTGGATGTGGGGAGGATGTTTTCACTTGTGGGAGAGTCTAGAACCAGTCATTGCCTCAGAATAAAAGGACGTTCCACTAGGAAGATGAGGAGGAATTTCTTTAATCAGAGGGTGGTGAATCTGGAATTAATTACACAATTCATTCGCTATCTATTGCAGATAGTGAAGATGGGTGCCATAAATTGCAGCAGGATCTGGATCGATTGGCCAGGTGGGCGGAGGAATGGTTGATGGAGTTTAATACAGAGAAGTGTGAGGTGTTGCATTGTGGGACGGTGAACAAGGGCAGGACCTACACAGTGAATGGTCGGCCTCTGGGTAGTGTTGTAGAGCAGAGGGATCTAGGAGTACAGGTGCATGGTTCCTTGAAGGTCGAGTCGCAGGTAAATAAGGTGGTCAAAAAGGCTTTTGGCACTTTAGCCTTCATCAGTCAGAGTATTGAGTATAGAAGTTGGGAGGTCATGTTGCAGTTGTATAAGATGTTGGTGAGACCGCATTTAGAATATTGTGTTCAGTTCTGGGCACCGTGTTATAGGAATGATATTATCAAGCTGGAATGGGTTCAGAAAAGATTTACAAGGATGTTGCCAGGACTAGAGGGTGTGAGCTACAGGGAGAGGTTGAGTACGCTGGGTCTCTATTCCATGGAGCGCAGGAGGATGAGGGGAGATCTTATAGAGGTGTATAAAAGCATGAGAGGAATAGATCGGGTAGATGCACAAAGTCTCTTGCCCAGAGTAGGGGAATCGAGGACCAGAGGACATAGGTTCAAGGTGGGGATGAGGGGGGAGACAGGGGTCACAGTGCAGAGGGAGACCCCCTTGCCGCTGCCATACGCACCTTGGTGCGGGTGGGTGCGGGGGTGAGAGGTGAGGGGGGGGTGGGGGCAGGGTGAGGGGCGGTGAGGGTGGGGTGGGCAGGGTACAGAGCGAGATCCTGCTCACTGCTCTGTGTGGGTGGGTGGCGACAGAGGGGTTGGTTTGGGTGGGGGGGTGGGTGGGGGGTAGTTGGAGTGGCGGGGGGTTGAGGGGGTTGGTGGGGGGGGTGAGGGTGCAGGGGGTGGGTTTGGGTGGGGGGTGGGTGAGGGATAGTTGGAGTGGCGGGGGGTTGAGGGGGTTGGTGGGGGGGCGAGGGCAGGGGGGTGAGGGTGCAGGGGGTGTGTTTGGGTGGGGGGTGGGGGTACAGGGGTGGGTTTGGGTGGGGGTGGGGGTACAGGGGTGGGTTTGGGTGGGGGGTGGGGGTACAGGGGTGGGTTTGGGTGGGGATGGGTTTGGGTGGGGGTGGGGGTGGGGGTACAGGGGTGGGTTTGGGTGGGGGTGGGGGGATGAGGGTACAGGGGGTCCCGCTTGCTGCTCCATGCTCACCTTTGTGCGACGGACAGGTTGCTGAGCCAGAGCCAGAGCCAGTGAGGAGAGGAGGAGAAGGAGGAGGAGGCGAGAGAAGACAAGCAGCAGCGAGCGACAGAGCGAGCGGTGAGAGACAGCGGAGAGAGAACAGATCAGTTAGTACACGGACACAGCACAGTGGAGCAGTACAACCCGCACACAGTACACGCACACAGGCACATGTATACACACACAGTGCAGGCACACACACACACGTACACACAGTACACGCACACAGGCAAGGACACGCACATGTACACGCACACACACATGTATACGCACACAGTGCAGGCACATTGACACAGTAACAGACACACACACGTTGGACTCAGCCCCACACTCATACATGTCTTAGAGATGTGTATAAAATCATAGGAGTAGATCGGGGTAAATGCAGAGTCTCTTGCCCAGAGTAGGGGAATCGAGGACCGGGGACACAGGTTTAAGGTGGAGGGGAAAAGATTTAACAGGAATCCAAGGGGTAACATTTTCACACAGAGGGTGATGGGTGTATGGAACAAGCTGCCAGAGGAGGTAGTTGAGGCTGGGACTATCCCATCATTTAAGAAACAGTTAGACAGGTACATGCATAGGACAGGTTTGGAGGGATATGGACCAAACGCAGGCAGGTGGGACTAGTGTAGCTGGGACATGTTGGCCGGTGTGGGCAAGTTGGGCTGAAGGGCCTGTTTCCACACTGTATCACTCTGTGACACACAAGGGTGAGACGCAGGCTGACACAGGTGCATACAAACAAACCCAAACACACACGGACTAAAGCAGGTGAAATCCCAGCCGTTCCCTGCACACACCGACTGATCGACCGGCCCAGTCACTCTCTGTGCAAACAGTGCAGCCCCCCACCCACAAAACCCCCCGCCCACAAACCCCAGCCCACACACAGCGGCATGGAGCACAATAACAGAGGGGGGGGTGGAGTGGGGGAGATGGAGGGGGGGATGGAGGGGGGTGGGGTGGATGAGGATGGAGATGGTGGGGGGGATGGAGGGGGGGGATGGAGGGGATGGGGGTCATGGTTGGGGGGGGGGGGGAGAGGCAGTGAGTGAGGGTGTAGACGGAGTCCCTGTCTCCACAGGTCTGCTCCCAGCCCGTCGCCAGCCTCATTAACTGTCCCTAGGGCAGAGCCCACAGTACCCACTGGCAGCTCACACACACACACGGCACACACTACACTCTCACTGACCCACACACCTCCCCCCACCATCTGGCCGTGAACGGCTGGGTGACGGGGTGATGAGGATCTCTCAGCCTGGCCCTGGGGGCGCGCACACACACACACGTCATCAATAACAGCACCGTGTTGGTGTGGCGGATGAGCAGAAGAAAGGAGGGAGATGAGGATGGACACAGGGCCGTGATGGTGATGGGGGTGGGGGAGGATGATGGAGGTGGGGGAGGATGAGGCACTGGTGATGGAGGTGATGGGGGTGGGGGAGGATGATGGAGGTGGGGGAGGATGAGGCACTGGTGAAGGAGGGTGATGGAGATGATGGGGGTGATGGAGGGTGGGGGTGGGTGCTGGAGGTGGGGGAGGATGAGGCACTGGTGATGGAGGGTGATGGAGATGATGGGGGTGATGGAGGGTGGGGGTGGGTGCTGGAGGTGGGGGAGGATGAGGCACTGGTGATGGAGGGTGATGGAGATGATGGGGGTGATGGAGGTGGGGGTGGGTGCTGGAGGTGGGGGAGGATGAGGCACTGGTGATGGAGGGTGATGGAGATGATGGGGGTGATGGAGGTGGGGGTGGGTGCTGGAGGTGGGGGAGGATGAGGCACTGGTGATGGAGGGTGATGGAGATGATGGGGGTGATGGAGGTGGGGGTGGGTGCTGGAGGTGGGGGAGGATGAGGCACTGGTGATGGAGGGTGATGGAGATGATGGGGGTGATGGAGGTGGGGGTGGGTGCTGGAGGTGGGGGAGGATGAGGCACTGGTGATGGAGGTGATGGAGATGATGGGGGTGGGGGAGGCATGCAGCCGTGGCCCGCTCGCCAGTACCTTTCGTGCTGCCGGAGCCTGCCGCATCATTGTGCAAGAGACAGAGAGAGGGTGTGAGTGTGGGCTGCAGCGCTGCAGCGTTGCTGCGCAGGGGCAGTGACGAGCTCCGTCTGCCAGCAGCTTGCCGCTGACGATGACATCATTGCCGGGTGCAGCGACACGCTTGGCTGGAGCCAGCCTCACGGCAGCTGCTCCGTTGCCTAGCAACCCCGCAGGCATGCCCCACCCCCACCCCCACCGCAACAATGCACCAGATGCACACAGTCTGCTTGCTGCACGTGCCCCAACACAGGGACAGGACGGGGCAGGGACGGGACAGGACGGGACGGGGCAGGGACGGGACGGGGCAGGGACGGGGGCCGGGGACGGGTGCGGGGACGGGGGGGGGGGGGGGGGGACGGGGGCGGGGACGGGGCGGGGAAGGGGCAGGGTGGGGTGGGACGGGGCAGGGTGGGGTGGGACGGGGCAGGGTGGGGTGGGACGGGGCAGGGTGGGGTGGGACGGGGCAGGGTGGGGTGGGACGGGGCAGGGTGGGGTGGGACGGGGCAGGGTGGGGTGGGACGGGGCAGGGTGGGGTGGGACGGGGCAGGGTGGGGTGGGACGGGGCAGGGTGGGGTGGGACGGGGCAGGGACGGACGGGGCAGGGTGGGGATGGACGGGGCAGGGAGGGGTGGGACGGGGCGGGGTGGGACGGGGCAGGGTGGGGTGGGACGGGGCAGGGTGGGGTGGGACGGGGCAGGGACGGACGGGGCAGGGTGGGGTGGGACGGGGCAGGGTGGGGATGGACGGGGCAGGGAGGGGTGGGACGGGGCAGGGAGGGGTGGGATGGGGCAGGGTGGGGAGGGACGGGGTGGGACGGGGCAGGGCGGGGATGGACGGGGCAGGGAGGGGTGGGACGGGGCAGGGAGGGGTGGGACGGGGCAGGGAGGGGTGGGACGGGGCAGGGACGGACGGGGCAGGGACGGACGGGGCAGGGATGGGGCCGGGTGGGGTGGGACGGGGCAGGGTGGGGTGGGATGGGGCAGGGTGGGGAGGGACGGGGTGGGACGGGGCAGGGCGGGGATGGACGGGGCAGGGCGGGGAGGGACGGGGCGGGGCGGGACGGGGCGGGGCGGGGTGGGACGGGGCGGGGTGGGGTGGGACGGGGCGGGGCGGGGATGGACGGGGCGGGGCGGGACGGGGCAGGGTGGGGAGGGACGGGGCAGGGTGGGGAGGGACGGGGCAGGGTGGGGAGGGACGGGGCAGGGTGGGGAGGGACGGGGCAGGGTGGGGAGGGACGGGGCAGGGTCGGGAGGGACGGGGCAGGGTGGGGAGTGACGGGGCAGGGTGGGGCGGGACGGGGCAGGTTGGGGATGGGCAGCACGGCGGGACCTTGTCGTTCAGCCCCCAGCCCAGTCACCACAAGGGACAGCACGGGAAAAACGGGGCAGAGCGGCTCCCTCTACAGTCCCCCCCCGGGATCAGACAGAGCGATGCTCCCTCTCCACGGTCCCATCACAATCCCCAGGGTGAGAAGGACACCCCTGGGACCTGTGGTCAGGATGGTCTCCCATTTAGCATTGATCAGCATGGTGACACTGACAAGTGTGTTGTGGTCACTGCAAGGAGTATTGTGTTGAGCAGTTGAGCTGGGAGCCTGGATCAGTGTTTGGGACTATGATGTTGTGGCCATTGGGACGTGACTGGCAGCTCAATGTTGTGGAGTTTCACACGTGATGGAGAGCGAGGGTAAGGAGGTGGAGGAGTTACGTGACTGGGCATGGTGGCACTCAGAGAGGACATACTGGACGGTTCATCCACCAGGGCGGTGTGCCTGCAGCTTAGAAACAAGTAAGGTGAGAGCACTAATGGGATTGTACTATAGCCCCCCCCAGTAGCAAGCGGCAGATAGACAGGTGACTGAAAGATGCCACAGCAGCAGGGTTGTGTTCGTGGTGACTTTAACTTCCCCAATATTGACTGCCACTTGCTCAGTGCCAGGGGCTTAGACAGGGCTCCATATGTTTAATATGTCGGAAGGAACAGCAGATGCTGCTTTAAACTGAAGATCTACACAAAATGCTGGAGTAGCTCAGTGGGTCAGGCAGCATCTGTGGAGAACATGGATTGGTGACATAGAAACATAGAAAATAGGTGCAGGAGGAGGCCAGTCGGCCCTTCGAGCCAGCACCGCCATTCATTGTGATCACGGCTGATCATCCGCAATCAATAACCCGTGCCTGCCTTCTCCCCATATCCCTTGACTCCACTAGCCCCTAGAGCTCTATCTAACTCTCTCTTAAAACCATCCAGTGATTGGGCCTCCACTGCCCTCTGTGGCAGGGGATTCCATAAATTCACAACTCTCTGGGTGAAAATGTTTGTTCTCACTTCAGTCTTAAATGACCTCCCCTTTATTCTAAGACTGTGGCCCCTGGTTCTGGACTCGTCCAACATTGGGAACATTTTTCCTGCATCTAGCTTGTCCAGTCCTTTTATAATTTTATGTTTCTATAAGAGACCCCCTCATCCTTCTAAACTCCAGTGAACACAAGCCTAGTCTTTTCAATCTTTCCTCATATGACAGTCCCGCTATCCCAGGGATCAATCTCGTGAACCTACGCTGCACTGCCTCAATCACAAGGATGTCCTTCCTCAAATTAGGAGACCAAAACTGTACACAGATGTGGTCTCACCAGAGCCCTATACAACTGCAGAAGAACCCCTTTACTCCTATACTGAAATCCTCGTTATGAAGGCCAACATTCCATTAGCTTTCTTCACTGCCTGCTGTACCTGCACGCCAACTTTCAGTGACCGGTGTACAAGGACACCCAGGTCTCGCTGTACCTCCCCCGTACCTAACCTAACCCACCCTGAGTTTTCCCTGTCCACTGTACTTGCTGTTGCTCTGGGCTCCCCTGCTTCACGATATTGCTGACTCCCTGCTTCACGCTTGCATTCTGTGCCACCTGCATGGAGACCTGATAGACGCGTGTGACAGGAAGACACAGTGCAGCTCTGGAGCACGTATTTGGAGTATTGTGTTGCAGGGAACTGTAGACGCTGGTTTACACCAAAGCAGACACAAAAAGAAGGAATGGGTTACATTTTGGTCGAGACCGCTCTTCAGACTAAAGAAGGGTCTTGACCTGAAACGTCACCCATTCCTTCTCTCCAGAGATGCTGCCCGCCCCGCTGAGTTACTGCAGCATTTTGTGTCTATCTTTGGAGTATTGCGTGCAGTTCTGGCCACCCCATTCCAGGGAGCATGTGGGGGCTTTGGAGATGGTGACGGTGCAGGGGAGGTTTACCAGAACGATGCCGGGATCACAGGGCTTCAGCTACAGGGAGGGCTTGGACACACTTGGAACGTCAGGAGTTGAGGGGATTCTCACGAGCAGTTAGTGGCGGCATGGTGGTGCAGGGTAGAGTTGCTGCCTCACAGCGCCAGACACCCGGCTTCAATCCTGACTACAGGTGCTGTCTGTACGGAGTTTGCACGTTCTCCCCGTGATCACGTGGGTTTTCTCCAGGTGCTCCGACTTCCACCCACACTCCAAAGACGTGCGGGTTTGTAGGTTAATTGGCTTTGGTAAAATGATCCTTAGTGTGTAGGCTAGTGCTAGTGTATGCGGTGATCGCTGGTCAGCGTGGACTCGGTGGGCTGAAGGGCCTGTTTCTGCGCTGTATCTCTGAAGTGTAAAAGTGTAAAGTATATAAAACAATGTGGGGTAACGGGCAGTCAGAACCATCTCCCCATGGCGGAAGGCTTAAACACTAGAGGGAATGACTACACAGGGATGTGCAGCACACAGTGGTGGGGTGGTGGTGGAGGCTGCAGATAGGCAGGTGGAAGTGCAGGGAATAGAGGCTATGGATCATGTACAGGCAAATGAGATCAGTTTGTCATATGGACGGTCATACGCTGCGAGAATGGAGCGGCTGGGCTTGTACACGCTGGAGTTTCGCAGGATGAGAGGGGATCTCATTGAAACATACAAGATTATTAAGGGTTTGGACACGCTAGAGGCAGGATACATGTTCCTGATGTTGGGGGAGTGCAGAGCCAGGGGCCACAGTTTAAGAATAAAGGGTAAGCCATTTAGAACGGAGACGAGGAAACACTTTTCTCACAGAGAGCGGTGAGTCTGTGGAATTATCTGCCTCAGAGGGCGGTGGAGGCCGGTTCTCTGGATACTTTAAAGAGAGAGCTAGATAGGGCTCTTAAAGATAGCAGAGTCAGGGGAATGGAATGCTAATGGAATGTTGGCCTTCATAACAAGAGGATTTCAGTGTAGGAGTAGAGAGGTTCTTCTGCAGTTGTATCGGGCTCTGGTGAGACCACATCTGGAGTATTGTGTACAGTTTTGGTCACCTAATTTGAGGAAGGACATCCTTGTGATTGAGGCAGTGCAGCGTAGGTTCATCAGATTGATCCCTGGGATGGCGGGACTGTCATATGAGGAAAGATTGAAAAGACTAGGCTTGTATTCACTGGAGTTTAGAAGGATGAGGGGGAATCTTATAGAAACATATAAAATTATAAAAGGACTGGACAAGCTAGATGCAGGAAAAATGTTCCCAATGTTGGGTGAGTCCAGAACCAGGGGCCACCGTCTTAGAATAAAGGGGAGGTCATTTAAGACTGAGGTGAGAAAAAAAAAATTCACCCAGAGAGTTGTGAATTTGTGGAATTCCCTGCCACAGAGGGCAGTGGAGGCCAAATCACTGGATGGATTTAAGAGAGAGTTAGATAGAGCTCTAGGGGCTAGTGGAGTCAAGGGATATGGGGAGAAGGCAGGCACGGGTTATTGATAGGGGATGATCAGCCATGATCACATTGAATGGTGGTGCTGGCTGGAAGGGCCGAATGGCCTCCTCCTGCACCTATTGCGTATTAACTTGGTAAACAATGTGGACTGAAGGACCCGTGATGTGCTGTGGGTCTATGTACATGAATCACATGACAGGCTTCGATAGGGCAGGCAGTCGGATGGGGATATTAACCACTACAGGGCACAGTTTGAGGTGAGGGGGGGGGGAGCTTAACGGAGATGTGTGGGGCAGGCTTATACACAGAGAGTGGTGGGAGCCGGGATCTGCTGCCGGAGGGAGGGGGTGGTGGAGGCAGATATGATAGTGGTGTTTAATAGGCTTTTAGACAGGCTCACGGATATGCAGGGAATGGAGGGATACGGATCACGTACAGGCTGAAGGGGTTTGTGTAACTTCTCTCATGCTTAGCACAGTTTCATCTAGTTTATTGTCACGTGTACCGAGGCATTGTGAGAAGCTTTTGTTGTGTTCTATCCAGTCAGCAGAAAGACAACATGATCACAATCCAGCCGTCCACAGTGTACAGATACAGGATAAAGAGAATAACGTTTAGTGCAAAATAATGACCAGTAAAGTCTGATTACAGATAGTGCGAGGGTCTCCAATCAGGTAGATGGGGGGTGAGGGCCACTCTCCAGTTGGTGAGAGGACGGTTCAGTTGCCTGATAACAGCCGGGAAGAAACTGCCCCTGAATCTGGTGGTGTGCGTTTTCACACTTCTGTACCTCTTGCCGATGGGAGAGGGGAGAAGAGGGAGTGGCCGGGGTGAGACTGGTCCTTGATGATGCTGCTGGCCTTGCTGAGGCAGCACTAGGTCAATGGGTCAGAGGTTGGGTTGTTCGATGTGCAACTGAAGGGTCACCCTATGGGAGAGCCTGGGGCTGGAGCTCACCCTGTGGGAGAGGCTGACATAACTGTCAGTCTGGCCCCTGCCCCTCTCTGCCCACGGCTGGTGGAAGGGAGAGGGTGGAGTTGGTGACCCACGGGCGATCCCTGCCACAGGCACCATCACAGGTCAGCCTGTCCCAGCCCCACTCTGCCCGTGCAACCCTGGACGGCCCCAGTCACCCTGTGCCCACGTCACTCCACTGTGCCCACGTCACT
>CAUPSL010000739.1:0-68078 GCA_963514005.1 Raja brachyura | reverse complement strand
CCCCTTTTCCTAATCGGCCTACCATTTAGATAATAGTCTGCTTTCCTATTTTTGCCACCAAAGTGGATAACCTCACATTTATCCACATTATACTGCATCTGCCAAACATTTGCCCACTCACACAGCCTATCCAAGTCACCTTGCAGTCTCCCTAGCATCCTCCTCACAGCTAACACTGCCCCCCCCCCCCCACCAGCTTAGTGTAATCCGCAAACTTGGAGATATTGCCTTCAATTCCCTCATCCAGATCATTAATGTATATTGTAAATAGCTGGGGTCCCAGCACTGAGCCTTGCGGTACCCCACTAGTCACTGCCTGCCATTGTGAAAACGAACCCGTTTAACTTCCTGTCTGCCAACCAGTTCTCTATCCACATCAATACTGAACCCCCAATACCGTGTGCTTTAAGTTTCATATACTAATCTCTTATGTGGGACCTTGTCGAAAGCCTTCTGGAAGTCCAGATACACCACATCCACATGGTTCTCCCACCATCCACGCTACTAGTTACATCCTCGAAAAATTCCACAAGATTCGTCAGACATGATTTACCTTTCGTAAATCCATGCTGACTTTGTCCAATGATTTCACCACCTTCCAAATGTGCTGCTATCCCATCTTTAGTAACTGACTCTAGCAGTTTTCCCCGCTACCGGGGGGTGTTATGGGGGGGGTGGTGGTAAGGGGGGTGGTGGTAAGGGCGTTATGGGGTGGGGGGGGGGCAACGGTGTGGAGCACCCGGAGAAATCGTGCAACCTCCACTAAGGTGACAGCGCCCGAGGCCAGGATTGAACCTGGGTCTCCGGCGCTGTGAGGCGGCGACTCTACCAGCTGCGCCACTGAACGTGACCCTCGTGGGCCATGCTGCGTCCCTCTGTAACCCTATATGATTCATCTTCTGTCCACCCATTGACACACTCCCAGAACATGCCGGTAGGAATTGCCCAGAAGAAAGTGAAACTGTTTTTTTGACCCTCTACATCAGGGACTGTCTCAGGGGAGGATGTCTTGTTCTCCTTTGAAGGTGACACCGAGTAGCATGCTGTTCTGGGTTGTGGTTTGCTCCTAGTACAGTCAGGGACTACCCACAGCCTATCCAGAACTCGGCACAGGGGCTCCATGGTGGGATAGTTCCCGTTCACAAGTTATATGGTTAGAATGAGGCCACTCTGCCCATCGAGTCCACCCCGCCATTCAACACGGCTGTTCTCTGCCTCCCAATCCCATTCCCCTGCCTTCTCCCCATAACCCTTGACTGCCGTTCTTAGCAAGAGCTTGAGAAACTCAGCGGGTGAGGCAGCATCGATGGAGCGGAGGAAATAGGCAGCGTTTCGGGTCGAAACCCTTCTTCAGAAGAACGTGCAAACTCCGAGCAGACAGCACCCGTAGTTTAAGAATGAAGGGTAAGCCATTTAGAACGGAGATGAGGAAACACTTTATCACACAGAGAGTTGTGAGTCTGTGGAATTCTTATGTTTCAATAAGATCCCCTCTCATCCTTCTGAACTTCAGAGTACAGAAGCCCAGAATACAGAACTGCCGGTTCTTCAGAAGAAGGGTTTCGACCCGAAACGTTACCTATTTCCTTCGCTCCATTGAGTTTCTCCAGCATTTTTGTCTACCTTCAATTATCCAGCATCTACAGTTCCTTCTTAAACACTAATCAAGAGGTTGTCCATCTCTGCCTTAAGAATATCCACTACTTGGCCTCCACAGCCCTCTGTGGCAATGAGTTCCACAGATTCACCACCCTCTGACTAAAGAAATACCTGCTCGCCTCCTTTTTAAAAAGCGCGCCCTTTAATTCTGAGGCTGTGACCTCTGGTCCTAGACTCTCCCACTAGTGGAAACATCCTCTCCGCATCCACTCTATCCAGGCCTTTCATCATTCTGTAAGTTTCAATGAGGTCCCCCCTCAATCTTCTAAACTCCAGTAGTTTTAGTTTAGAGATTCAGCGCGGAAACAGGCCCTTCGGCCCACTGGCTCTGCGAGGACCAGCGATCCCCACACATAAACACTATCCTACACTCACTAGGGACAGTAGACAATAGACAATAGGTGCTGGAGTAGGCCATTCGGCTCTTCGGGCCAGCATTGCCATTCAATGACTGATCATCCCAAATCAGTACCCCGTTCCTGCCTTCTCCCCATATCCCCTGACTCCACTATCTTTAAGAGCCCTATCTAGCTCTTTCTTGAAAGTATGTAGAGAACCGGCCTCCACTACCCTTTGAGGCAGAGAATTCCACAGACTCACAACTTTCTGTGAGAAAAAGTGTTTCCTCGTCTCCGTTCTAAATGGCTTACCCCTTATTCCTAAACTGTGTGGCCCCTGGTTCTAGACTCCACCAACATCAGGAACACGTTTCCTGCCTCTAGCATATCCAAACCCTTAATAATCTTATATGTTTCAATAAGATCCCCTCTCGTCCTTCTAAACTCCAGAGTGTACAAGCCCAGCCGCTCCATTCTCTCAGCATATGACTGCAGGGACAATTTTTACATTTTACCGAGCCAATTAACCTACAAACCTGTACGTCTTTGGAGTGTGGGAGCAAACCGAAGATCTTGGCGAAAAACCACGCAGGTCACGGGGAGAACGTGCAAACTCCGTACACAGACAGCACCCGTGGTCGGGATTGAACCCAGGTCTCCGGTGCTGCATTCGCTGTAAGGCAGCGACTCAACCTGGTAGAAGCCTAGTGCTGTCAAACGCACATCATATGTTATCCCACTCTGGACCCTCTCCAGAGCCAGCACATCCTTCTTCAGCTATGTGGCCCAGATGTTCTCACTAGTACTCCACATGTGGCCGAAACATAGAAACATATAAAATAGGTGTAGGAGTAGGCCATTCGGCCCTTCGAGCCTGCAGTGCCATTCAATGTGATCATGGCTGATCATCCAACTCAGTATCCTGTACCTGCCTTCTCTCCATACCCCCTGATCCCTTTAGACACAAGGGCCACATCTAACTCCCTCTTAAATATAGCCAATGAACTGGCCTCAACGACCTGCTGTGGCAGAGAATAGTAAGATTGAACGAGAACTTACCAGTTCGAAGGTTGATCTTTATTTTATGAGGAGTCGAAGTGAGGGATTTCGTGAAGAGCCCGCCGGCGCGCATGCTCGACATACTTCAAAGTAGCGGCGTGGAATCACAGAAACCAACAATAGAAATGACTTCGCATAGTAAGATTGAAGTGACATCTCCACGTTCTGAACCTGCATTCAGCACGGCTTCTGCGAACTGTAGAGGAGCAGCAACAGGCTTGTTATAAAAACGCTGGAACACAGCTTCATTAGCCCATCCTGCTGTGGCGAGAATTTGGTCCATGGGCACCTCCATGACCCTCGCCGCTGACGTCGATGCAGCCCTGGTGGAATGAGACTTGAACACATTAGTGTCGATACCTGACTTACCCAAGACGACTCGAAGCCACCTGGATATCGTCTGGACTGTCACTCGATGATGAGGTCTCTTATGAGTGACAAGCAGGTATCTCTCCATTCCTCTGATGCGTGCCGTCACCTTAGTGGCGGATATGTGAGGCTAAACATAGCCTAGCATCTGCGGGGTATGTCGGGAACTTCAGCTGCAGCCCTGTGCACCCAGGTCTATGCTGCTTTAGTAGCTCGTCAATGAAAAAGACTACTTCTGTAGGGGTAGAAGTCATTCTGTCGACACGAAGTTTGTGTAATGTCTGTACCGTCTGAGCTGAAGTCAGCGCTAGTAACATCACCAGCTTCATGGTGAGTTGGTCCAGTTGGAGCCCTTCCATGGGAGACCACGTCCTGAGCAGGGTTAATACGTCCCTGACATCCCAGGTGATATTATAGCGTGGTGTAGGCGGATTCATATTGAATATACCCCGCATGAGTCTGGACACTAGCCTGTTGGATCCTACCCCAATCTTGAGGTAGAATGATAGCGCACTTCTGGCGCTGTTGATGGCACTGTAACTTAAGTGTTCATCATGGTGCAACCCCGCGAGGAATTCCAGGACGTCGGTTATTGTCACGTCATCGTACGTGATGCGAGAGCGGCTGTAGTAGGCTTCCCACTTCTTAATATGCGAGCGGTATCTTCGCCTTGTGGACTCTCGACACGACGCCCCGATGGTATCCATGGTCCGAGACGAGAGGCCGTATTGGACTAACGGCCTGTTCAGAACCTGCAAGCCAACAAATTTAAATAGCCATGGCAGGGATGTGGCTCCCCTGAAACAGGGTGAGTAACCAATTGTGGGCAACCCTTCAAAAGGACCCAAGGTTCGTTGAGCATGTCAAAGACCACCGGATACCAAGGCTGTGTGGGCCAGTCGGGTATAATAAGGATGCCCTTGGCAGCATCTGCCTGAATCTTTCGCAATACCCGACTGATGAGGCAAAACGGGGGGAAGGCATAGAAAAACCACTTCCCCCAGTCCAGCGAGAATGCATCTAGCGCTATTGCCCCAGGATCTGGTTCCCATGAAACGTAGGTTGGTACCTGATGGTTCAACCGTGACGCAAAAAGGTCAATGTCCGGTTTACCAAATTTGGCTGTGACTTTAGAAAAAATCTCAGGATGCAACATCCATTCAATATTGTCATTAAATTTGCGTGACCTGGTACCGCCACAGTATTAAGCTCACCTGGCAAATAGGTAGCTGAAATCCAAATGTCTCTTTGAACACACCAGAGCCAAATTGAGTTAGCCAATTTGTCACACGAAACTGACCTGGTACCACCCTTATGGTTTAAGTATGCCACTGCTGTGGTGTTGTCTATTTGGAGACGGACATGTGCTCCAACAAGCTTGGAACAATACGCACGAAGTCCGTGGAATGCTGCCAGCAACTCCAAATAGTTAATCCCTTGAGTCAACAACATCGTTGATTCAAGGGTGTCCCATCTGCCCCCACAACTAGAGCAATTATCCGTGGCTCCCCAGCCATTGGAGCTTGCATCAGTCTGCAAATATACCACCGGATTAGCCTCCCTGATAGGCTTGAATGAGCTGCTAATGTGACACACCCACCATTGCAACTCATTTATCGCTTCGGGCGGCAGCTGCATGGACCGATCATAATGATATATTCAATATTCAGGAGGGATAGACGAAAAGGAAAAGGAGGTGGGGTAGCGTTGCTGGTGAGAGAGGAGATTAATGCAATAGAAAGGAAGGACATTAGCGTGGAGGATGTGGAATCGATATGGGTAGAGCTGCGAAACTCTAAGGGGCAGAAAACGCTAGTGGGAACTGTGTACAGGCCACCTAACAGTAGTATTGGAGTTGGGGATGGCATCAAACAGGAAATTAGAAATGCGTGCAACAAGGGTAACACGGTTATAATGGGTGACTTCAATCTGCATGTAGATTGGGTGAATCAAATTGGCAGGGGTGCTGAGGAAGAGGATTTCCTGGAATGTATGCGGGATAGTTTTCTCAACCAACATGTGGAGGAACCAACGAGAGAGCAGGCTATTCTAGACTGGGTATTGAGTAATGAGGAAGGGTTAGTTAGCAGTCTTGTTGTGCGTGGCCCCTTGGGCAAGAGTGACCATAATATGGTTGAGTCTTCATTAGAATGGAGAGTGACAAAATTAAGTCAGAAACAAGGGTTCTGAACTTGAACAAAGGTAACTTTGAAGGTATGAGATGTGAATTGGCCAAGATAGACTGGCAGGTGATTCTTAAAGGGTTGACAGTGGATGTGCAATGGAAGGTATTTAAAGACTGCATGGATGAAGTACAAAAGTTGTTCATACCAGTTTGGCAAAAGAATAAATCGGGGAAGGTGGTGCATCCATGGATAACAAGGGAAATCAGGGATAGTATAAAAACAAAAGATGAGGCATACAAATTTGCCAGAAAAAGCAGCCTACCGGAGGACTGGGAGAAATTCAGAATCCAGCAGAGGAGGACAAAGGGCTTAATTAGGAAAGGGAAAATAGATTATGAAAGGAAACTGGCAGGGAACATAAAAACTGACTGCAAAAGTTTTTATAGATATGTAAAGAGAAAGAGACTAGTTAAAACAAATGTTGGTCCCTTGCAGTCAGAAACAGGTGAATTGATCATGGGGAACAAGGACATGGCAGACCAATTGAATAACTACTTTGGTTCTGTCTTCACTAAGGAAGACATAAATAATCTGCCGGAAATAGCAGTGGAACGGGGGTCAAATAAGATGGAGGAACTGAGTGAAATCCAGGTTAGCCGGGAGGTGGTGTTGGGTAAATTGAACGGATTGAAGGCCGATAAATCCCCAGGGCCAGATAGTCTGCATCCCAGAGTACTCAAGGAGGTAGCCACAGAAATAGTGGATGCATTAGTGATAATTTTTCAAAATTCCTTAGATTCTGGAGTAGTTCCTGAGGATTGGAGGGTAGCTAATGTAACCCCACTTTTTAAAAAAGGAGGGAGAGAGAAAGCGGGGAATTACAGACCAGTTAGTCTAACATCGGTAGTGGGGAAACTGCTAGAGTCAGTTATTAAAGATGGGATAGCAGCGCATTTGGAAAGTGGTGAAATCATTGGACAAAGTCAGCATGGATTTACGAAAGGTAAATCATGTCTGACAAATCTGATAGAATTTTTCGAGGATGTAACTAGTAGAGTGGATAAGGGAGAACCAGTGGATGTGTTATATCTAGACTTTCAGAAGGCTTTCGACAAGGTCCCGCATAAGAGATTAGCATACAAACTTAAAGCACACGGTATTGGGGGTTCAGTATTGATGTGGATAGAGAACTGGCTAGCAGACAGGAGGCAAAGGGTAGGAGTAAACGGGTCCTTTTCAGAATGGCAGGCAGTGACTAGTGGGGTGCCGCAAGGCTCAGTGCTGGGACCCCAGCTATTTACAATATATATTAATGATTTGGACGAGGGAATTCAATGCAACATCTCCAAATTTGCAGATGATACCAAGCTGGGGGGTATAGTTAGGTGTGAGGAGGATGCTTGGAGGCTGCAGGGTGATTTGGATAGGCTGAGTGAATGGGCAGATGCATGGCAGACGCAGTACAATGTGGATAAATGTGAGGTTATCCACTTTGGTGGCAAAAACATGAGGGTAGACTATTATCTGAATGGTGGCAGATTAGGTAAGGGGGAGATGCAACGAGACCTGGGTGTCATGGTACACCAGTCATTGAAAGTAGGCATGCAGGTGCAGCAGGCAGTGAAGAAAGCAAATGGTATGTTAGCATTCATAGCGAAAGGATTTGAGTATAGGAGCAGGGAGGTTCTACTGCAGTTGTACAGGGTTTTGGTGAGGCCACACCTGGAGTACTGCGTACAGTTTTGGTTTCCAAATCTGAGGAAAGACATCCTTGCCATAGAGGGGGTACAGAGAAGATTCACCAGACTGATTCCTGGGATGTCAGGACTTTCATATGAGGAAAGATTGGATAGACTCGGTTTGTACTCGATGGAATTTAGAAGATTGAGGGGGGATCTTATAGAAACCTACAAAATTCTTAAGGGGTTGGACAAGCTAGATGCTGGAAGATTGTTCCCGATGTTGGGGGAGTCCAGAACAAGGGGTCACAGTCTAAGGATAAGGGGGAATTCCTTTAGGACCGAAATGAGGAAAACATTCTTTACACAGAGAGTGGTGAGTCTCTGGAATTCTCTGCCACAGAAGGTAGTTGAGGCCAGTTCATTGGCTATATTTAAGAGGGCGTTAGATGTGGCACTTGTGGCTAAAGGGATCAGGGGGTATGGAGAGAAGGCAGGTACGGGATACTGAGTTGGATGATCAGCCATGATCACATTGAATGGCGGTGCAGGCTCGAAGGGCCGAATGGCCTACTCCTGCACCTATTTTCTATGTTTCTATGTTTCTATGTTTCTATAATGACCAGCGTTCTGTTTTAACGCAGCAATTTTAGCTCTTTGCAAATTCTGATAATGCAAAGGTCCATATCACGCTGCCGGAAACAAAGCTACAAGCTTCCCAATTATTGTAGCTGAATGCCGAATCGATGGTATATTGGTGCGGATTAAATCTTGACACACCTGGGTAACCTCCTCAATCTTGTTAATTGGAATGGTAACCCTCATGCTCATAGAGTTCACCGTGAACCCTAGGTAATTAATCACCTGGGCAGGGCAGAACTTTGATTTCTCTGGATGGACAATAAACCCTAATTGTTGAAATATATTGACAGCAGCTGCAACACCCTGTTCAGCCAATTCCAGGGTGTGGCCCACAATTAAGATATCATCTAAGTAGGCCATAACTATATGGTGTCGTTGTCTCAAATAAGCCATAATTGGTTTCACTAATTTAGTGTACAATCTAGGGGCTGTGGTGAGCCCATTGGGCAAAGCCTTGTACTGCCAGAGTTGCCCCATCCAGATGAATTTCAAAAACCTTCTGTCGTATTTCTGGATGGATACTGAATAATATGCGTCTTTCAAATCGATGCATGCCATAAAGCAACCATGAGAAATCAATGATTTGGCTGTTTCAAACGTATCCATTTTAAAATGAGTATATGTTACAAAAGTATTCAAACGGGTTAGATCAATAATGACACGACAACCTCCATCCTTCTTAGGTCTGGTGAATATATTCGAAACAAATTCAACTGGCTCATGCACCGCTCTCTCAATCACTCCCTTCTGCTCAAGACTTAAAAGTTCCTTGTAGCCTGCTGCCTGTTCTGCAGCAGATAATTTAAACGTTCGAGCGGGCATGTGCTGGGATGGAGGAATGTCGCCATTAATAAACTCAATTTTATGCCCCTGAATATTCTGCAACACATACTCGTCACCAGTAAAATTACCCCATGCACCCAAAAACAACCGAAGGCGACCACCAACATGTGAAGTTAAACAAAGAGAAAAGAGAGAACCAGACCCCCTCACCTCCGTGGTTACCGGCGGTCCTTGACACGCGTGGGTGGACGTGGAGGTGCTGGGTTGGCTTGAGGGCGCGGCGTCTTCGTTTTCCACCAGGGTCTCTGCCGACCCTGTCCTAAAAAAGACCCCTGGTACTGGGTCTGATGTTGCTGTCGTTGTGGAGCTTGAGGGTGGGTCCTCGTCGAGGTACTAACAGACCCTCGTGATCGAATGTATGGAGACTTTGAGCCTGACGGTGCGGGGGCACTCTGAGAGCGCATGATCCCCACCGTTTTGGCTTGTTCGTCAAGCTCTTTGACTCTCTTCGAGAGGTCCTCCCCAAAGAGCTGACAGGGCGGGGGCGGCGGCGGTGGTTTGCACAATCCTGCAAACTTCGGATTGAGTGCTGGGCGGATGCTGGTTTTGCGAAACCCATTGATTTTGTGCTGGGTCGCGCACAGGAGGGCCAGAGCATCTTCCTGGTCCAAATTCAGTTCGTCCCCGTCCATCGACCGCGCAAAGGCGGTAATACCGGCCGTGAGGAGCTTCAGGATCCGCTGCAATTTTACCTCTTGTTGACGGATAGCCGCACTGATGTTGCCCCATATCGGCATATTGACCACAGGCACGTTGAGGGAGTTGCAATTGGATGGAGCCTTGTGACGGCTCATTGCCTGAATGAGGATTTCTTCCTGTAGTTGCTGGTTGTTAAGAAAGTCCACAGTGGCTGCCAGCTTTGCGTTTAAAGGAAGTCCAGATGAATGTGGGGCCGCAAATTTGTTCGCCACATCCAGAAGATCCTCCGCTGGCACCTCCAACGGAGATGGTATGGGATCCACCAAAACCTCCTCCTCCTGCTGCTCCAGGCTGATGGTAGAGGCTGGTGATGACGCCCTGTGCCTGTTGCTGCCCTGCTGTTGTTGACTTTGAAGCAGGAGCTCCAGCAGCCGCTCCATACGGTCAATACGCCCTTCACCCTGAACACTCAGGTGGTCGGAGTCCTCCGGCTCTGAAAAGAAAACCGGGCTCCTATCATCGGCCCGCACCTCATCGAGGCCCTGCCGGTGCCGGTAGTTGTCGCTAACAGCCGCCGAGGCGAAACTGCGCGATTCCCGCGCGGGCGTGTTCAATCGCCTCCGTTTAGCGGGAGCTGAAGCCGCTGCCACTAAGGGCACTTGCTGCGTGGTGTCGGCACCAGCCGAAGCATGGCTGCCTGAAGCCCGCGCAAGCTTGCCGGCTGCCCACATCGTGGACCTTGCCGACGCATGGTCTCGCCCACCCATCCATGGGGGGCTCGGCGACCGTGACGAGACCCGACTCGACCGACCCGTCCCGGCGTCGAGAGTCGGGGTGTGCCGGCTGGACCTCACAGCCGCCCCGGGTCTCGCCCTGGAACCTGACCGCTCCTCCGTGTCAGGCAATGCCTTAGCCCTGGTAGGGTTAGGCTTCTGGGCTCCTGCCCTTCCCCTACTCGGAGGGCTGAGTGGAACAGGCCGTGCAGCCGCACGCACCCTGCTCGAGGTCGCCAGCGAGCCCGCTGACGACCTGACTGCCATGGCAGGGTCCTCCTGCTCTGGCGGCACACCACACTCCTCCTCGTCGAACTCCTCTGAGCTGCGGTGTGCTGGCGGATCTGGACCTGTAACCACAGGGCCTACCCACATCTCCGCCTGAGTCCCGGCCTGCGTTGCAGGTACTGCCGATGGTAAAGGCCCCGGAACTGTTGACCGGCGAACTCGTCCTGACGTCCTCCGGCCCTTGGAACTCCCATCCATGTCCTTGCTGCAAGACATAACCAACAACAAGGACCACCAACGAAAGGTAGAATACTCACCTCCGTGGCCCCTTATGAAGGGCTGGCGAGGAGCGCGCTCCACCGCCAGCCGTCGCAGCAACGCGGTACGACGATATGTCGAGCATGCGCGCCGGCGGGCTCTTCACGAAGTCACTCACGTGACTCCGAAATGAAATTCCACAGACTCACCACTCTCTGTGTAAAGAATGTTTTCCTCATCTCGGTCCTAAAGGAATTCCCCCTTATCCTTAGACTGTGACCCCTTGTTCTGGACTTCCCCAACATCGGGAACAATCTTCCTGCATCTAGCTTGTCCAACCCCTTAAGAATTTTGTAAGTTTCTATAAGATCCTTACCAGCGCCTTACAGAGCCTCAGCATTGCACCCAGTTTGTCACCCCTTCAAGATTTAGATTGTCTCACTGGTCTCACGAGGTAATTCAAGAGCTCTCCTCAGTTAAAAAAAAATCAAACTTGTGGTAAGTACGTCGAATGTACGTAGCGGGTACATCGGAGCTCGTGGACGTCTCTTGGCGGCTCGCGATGCTAACGGCAGGTACTTGGGAAACGTGGAAACTCGTGAAGATTTTTCAGCACAGTTAAAAATGTCCACGAGAGCCCCGAGTACCGACGAACGGCTATTACCATAATTCTCCGAGTTCGAATCAGGGGAAACTCGGGAGAACTCTTGAATTACCTCATATAGTTCATCGAGGGCCAATCTGAAGAGGGTCATCAAGAACGCCAAACACAGATACAAGCTGTGGATCGAGGAGCACTTCGACAGTAACTCCGACCCCCGACGCATGTGGCAAGGCATCCAGGCCATCACTGACTACAGAGCCACCAACTCCACCCCCACTTCCAGCGATGCATCCTTCCTCGAGGAACTCAATCACTTTTATGGCCGCTTTGAAAGGGACAACCAAGAGTTGGCCATCAAGGCTGTGCTCCCCGATGACCACCAGCCCCTCACACTCAACCCCTACGACATTCACATGGCACTGAGTAGGATCAATGTACGTAAGGCTGCCGGCCCTGACGGCATCCCCGGGCGCGTCCTCAGGACCTGTGCTACACAGCTGACAGACGGCTGGACTGACATCTTCAACCTGTCACTTGCCCAGACAGTTGGCCCCACGTGCCTTAAAACTACCTCCATCGTGCCGGTGCCAAAACACTCCACTGCGGCGAGCCTCAACGACTTCCGCCCAGTTGCACTCTCCCCTAATATCGCTAAGTGCTTTGAAAGGCTGGTCATGGCACACCTCAAATGCTACCTACCTCCCATTCTGGACCCCTACCAGTTTGCATACCGCAAGAACAGGAGCACGGAGGATGTCATCTCAACGGCACTCCACTCCACCCTCTCCCACCTCGACAACAGAGACACTTATGTGAGAATGCTGTTCATCGACTACAGCTCAGCATTCAACACCATTATCCCCTCTAAATTGATCGCCAAACTCGATGACCAGGGCTTCAACCCCTCCCTCTGCAATTGGTTACTGGACTTTCTAACCAACAGACCACAGTCTGTTAGGTTGGATAACCATTCCTCCTCTACCCTCACCCTGAACACTGGCATACCCCAGGGCTGTGTGCTGAGCCCCCTCCTCTACTCCCTCTTCACCTACGACTGCACACCTGTACATGGTACTAACATCATCATCAAGTATGCAGATGACACGACGGTGATTGGCCTCATCAGCGACAACGATGAGTCGGCCTGCAGGGGGGAGGTTCAGCTCCTAGCAGCATGGTGTGCTGACAATAACCTGGCCCTCAACTCCAAGAAGACCAAGGAGCTCATTGTGGACTTCAGGAGATCAAGAGGCTGCACGCACAACCCCATCCATATCAACGGGACGGAGGTGGAACGTGTCTCCAGCTTCAGGTTCCTGGGGGTCAACATCTCCGATGACCTCTCCTGGACCCACAACACATCCTCGCTGATCAAGAAGGCTCACCAGCGTCTCTTCTTCCTGAGGAGACTTACGAAGGTCCACCTGTCTCCCCAGATTCTGGTGAACTTCTACCGCTGCACCATCGAGAGCATCCTTACCAACTGCAGCACAGTATGGTGTGGCCACTGCTCGGTCTCCGACCGGAAAGCTCTGCAGAGGGTGGTGAAGATCGCCCAACGCATCACAGGCTCCTCACTCCCCTCCATTGAGTCTGCCCATAGTAAACGATGCCTGCGCAGGGCGCACAGCATCGCCAGGGACAGCTCACACCCCAACCATAGACTGTTTACCCTCCTCCCATCCGGGAGACGCTACAGGTCCCTCCGCTGCCGTACCAGCAGGCTCAAGAACAGCTTCTTCCCTGCGGCAGTCACACATCTCAACGCTGCACCTCAAATGACTGCCTGTCTCCACCCCTCCCCCCGGACACTGTATATGTATAGATGTATATACTCATACTACTGCGCAATTACTTGTTTATTCATAAGTTCGCCCTTCGGAGATACTAACTGCATTTCGTTGTCTCTGTATTGTACACTGCACAATGACAATTAAAGATTGAATTGAATTGAAAAAAGTACAGTGGAACAGGCCCTTTAGCTATAGGTTTACTATTATCATGCGTACTGAGGTACAATGAAAGCTGTATTTGGCAAAAATGCTGGAGCAACTCAGCGGGACGGGCAGCATCTCTGGAGAGAGGGAATGGGTGACTTTTTGGATCGAGACCTTTCGTCTGGAGGGTCTCAACCGAAAATGTCACCCATTCCTTCTCTCCAGAGACGATGCCTACCCCGCTGAGATTCTCCAGCACTTTGTCTCCAATTTTGGCGTAAACCAGCACCCTCCCACACAGTTACATAGTTCCCTCCCACACAGTTACATAGCACATGTGGTAGAGTCCAGTGAAGTCTTCAAGTTTATTGTCATGTGTCCCAGATAGGACAATGACATTCTTGCTTGCTGCAGCACAACAGAATATTGTAAACATAATACAGAACAGTTCAGAGTGTCCATTTTCCATAGAATATATATATATACACCAGCAGATAAGATCATCTCTGACCCCTCTCACCCTGGCCACAAACTCTTTGAATCACTTCCCTCTGGAAGGCGACTCCGGACTGTCAAAGCCGCCACAGCCAGACATAAAAACGGCTTTTTTCCCCCACGAGTAGTAGCTCTACTCAATAACCAAAAATCTGTAGCCTCCATTTGCTCTGGTATTCGGGGAGAACGTGCAAACTCCATACAGAGAAGCGCCCGTAGTCAGGATCCCTGGCAGTGTAAGGCAGCAACTCTACCGCTGCGCCACCCCATTCCACCACATGTTGGCCGGAGTGGACAAGTTGGGCCTATTTCTACGCTGTGATTCTCTAGGACTCCAGGAGTATGACAGGGAAGGTAGCAGAAATGTGTTCCAATGTATTTGGATGAGGAAGGACAAAATAGATGGGAGTCAGAGACCTGTTTGGTCAAGTGTTAGAAACACAGAAACATAGAAAATAGGTGCAGGAGTAGGCCATTCGGCCCTTCGAGCCTGCACCGCCATTCAATATGATCATGGCTGACCTGCCTTCTCTCCATACCCAATGATCCCTTTAGCCACAAGGGCCACATCTAACTCCCTCTTAAATATAGCCAATGAACTGTCCTCAACTACCTTCTGTGGCAGAGAATTCCAGAGACTCACCACTCTGTGTGAAAAATGTTTTTCTCATCTTGGTCCTAAAAGATTTCCCCCTTATCCTTAAACTGTGACCCCTTGTTCTGGACTTCCCCAACATCAGGAACAATCTTCCTGCATCTAGCCTGTCCAAATCCTTAAGAATGTTGTAATTTCCTATAAGATCCCCCCTCAATCTTCTAAATTCTAGCGAGTACAAGCCGAGTCTATCCAGTCTTTCCTCATATGGAAGTCCTGCCATCCCAGGAATCAGTCTGGTGAACCTTCTCTGCACTCCCTCTATAGCAATAATGTCCTTCCTCAGATTTGGAGACCAGAACTGTACACAATACTCCAGGTGTGGTCTCACCAAGACCCTATACAACTGAAGTAGAACCTCCCTGCTCCTATACTCAAATCCTTTTGCTATGAATGCACACATACCATTCGCTTTCTTCACTGCCTGCTGCACCTGCATGCCTACTTTCAATGACTGGTGTACCATGACACCCAGGTCTCGTTGCATCTCCCCTTTTGGGTGTTGGCCCAATGGCTTGTTACTATGCTATAGACAGGGCTGTGGGGCTTTGATGAAGTTGATTGGAGACACAAAATGCTGGAGTAACTCAGCGGGACAGGCAGCATCTCCGGAGAGAAGGAATGGGTGACGTCTGGGGTCGAGCCCCTTCTTCAGACTCATCAATATGGGTAGATGTGGCTGGGACAGGGGGGAGGCAGAGAGGAGACGGAGAGACGGTGAGGGGCCGGGGAGACAATAGACAATAGGTGCAGGAGTAGGCCATTCAGCCCTTCGAGCCAGCACCGCCATTCAATATGCCAGAGATACACAGCGGTGGAGTTTGGTGGGCATTTAACATTACCGGCCGGTTTTCCTTGATTCTGAAAATTCCTGCTTACGTTTTTTTCTCCCTCAATGAGCCAATGAAAATCCCGGTCAGCAAAGGCGATTAACTAAAACTACCTGGAATACCCGTAACTACAAGGCGACCCCACTACAACTGCACCTACGACTGCAGGATGATCGATTTTCTCCATGGCGACCAATTTTTGGGCGCAGAAAAATGTTCAACATGTTAACATTTTTTCGGCGACCATACCGAGGCCGAGACTAGTTCCCAGAATGCGGGAACTCCTCGCAACCATGAAGGAGACTGACCTGAGGCCATCTGGCAATCGCAGATTGTGGCGAGCGCAGAGCCTCCCAAAATCGCCTAAGAAGTCGCCTAAGTGGGACAGCCCCTTCGCTGTTTCGTCCCGGCCTATCTGGATCCACTGGCAAGACTTAGTCAAGGCGGCTGGAGTCAGGTCAGGTCAGGATGCAGTGGATGGCCACCAGCATTCTACAAAAGACAATAGACAACAGACAACAGGTGCAGGAGGAGGCCATTCGGCCCTTCCAGCCAGCACCGCCATTCAATGTGATCATGGCTGATCATCCCCAATCAGTACCCCGTTCCTGCTTTCTCCGCATATCCCCTGACTCCGCTATCTTTAAGAGCCCTATCTAACTCTCTCTTGAAAGCATCCAGAGAACCCGCCTCCACCGCCCTCTGAGGCAGAGACGTGAATTCTATTGTGACCCTGATTGCGTTCCACGATGCTTGAGGCAGTTTTAAAACGCACCAAGCAACACCTGCAGTTCGAGGGTACATAAAAGGCTGCAGAAACTCAGCGGGTGCAGCAGCATCTAAGGAGCGAAGGAGATAGGTGACGTTTCGGGTCGAGACCCTTCTTCAGAGCTAATGCTAATGGATTGTTGGCCTTCACAACAAGAGGATTTCAGTATAGGTTCTTCTGCAGTTGTATAGGGCTCTGGTGAGACCACATCTGGAGTATTGTGTACAGTTTTGGTCTCCTAATTTGAGGAAGGACATCCTTGTGATTGAGGCAGTGCAGCGTAGGCTCATGAGATTGATCCCTGGGATGGCGGGACTGTCATATGAGGAAAGATTGAAAAGACTAGGCTTGTATTCACTGGAGTTTAGAAGGATGAGGGGATAATCTTATAGAAACATATAACATTATAAAAGGACTGGACAAGCTAGATGCAGGAAAAATGTTCCCAATGTTGGGCGAGTCCAGAACCAGGGGCCACAGTCTTAGAATAAAGGGGAGGCCATTTAAGACTGGGGTAAGAAAAAACATTTTCACCCAGAGAGTTGTGAATTTGTGGAATTCCCTGCCACAGAGGGCAGTGGAGGCCAAGTCACTGGATGGATTTAAGAGAGAGTTGGATAGAGCTCTACGGGCTAGTGGCATCAAGGGACATGGGGATATAAGGCAGGCATGGGTTATTGATTGGGGACGATCAGCCATGATCACAATGAATGGTGGTGCTGGCTCGAAGGGCCGAATGGCCTCCTCCTGCACCTATTTTCTATGTTTCTAACACAAATCAGAATTTGTTGCAATCACTCACAAAAATTTAATCGCACCCCAGTAACGGTACAACTGATACAATGTGAAACACTGCAAACAATGTGAGGCCTTCTAAGAAATGATAAAATAAAGTTATGCAGCGCTATACGATAAGAGATGCAACAAACTATACACTGAAATAAAGTGAAGATAGACATGAAATGCTGAGGTAACTCAGTCGGACAGGCAGCATCTCTGGAGAGAAGGAATGGGCGATGTTTCTGAAGAAGGGTCTCGACCCGAAACGTCACCCATTCCTTCTTGCCAGAGATGCCGCCTGTCCCGCTGAGTTACTCCAGCATCTGCAGTTCCTTCCAACACACTGTAATAATGTTCCAGGAACTGTTGCTCCTTTAGAGACTTAACAATCACAGCATGCATAACCATGTACCAATTACAGCACGGAAACATCTCGGCCCTTCTAGTCCGTGCTGAACACTTACTCTCACCTAGTCCCATCTACCTGCACTCAGACCATAACCCTCCATTCCTTTCCCATCCATAGACCTATCCATTATTATTTTTAAATGATAAAAACGAACCTCGGCACGGTGGCGCAGCGCTAAAGTCGCTGCCTCACAGCGCCAGAGAACCCCGGTTCGATCCTGACTACGGGTGCTGTCTGTGGGGAGTCTGCACGTTCTCCCTGTGATCGCATGATTTTTCTCCGGGTGGCTCCGGTTTCCTCCCACACTCCAAAGACGTGCAGGTTATAAAAGGACTGGACAAGTTAGGTGCAGGAAAAATGTTCCCAATGTTGGGTGAGTCCAGACCCAGGGGCCACAGTCTTAGAATAAAGGGGAGGCCATTTAAGACTGGGGTGAGAAAAAACGTTTTCATGGCATTAATTGCATGGGCGGAAATCCCTGGGGGATGTGGGGGGCGGGGGGGGGGAGTGCCCCGGGGGAAAGCGTCCCCTCCATGTTTTGAGAGGTGGGGGACAATCCCCCCCATTTTTTGTAATCCAGATTTTGAAATTTGGTGAAAAAGTCTATTAAAAACCTCCGCTTTCCGCGAGACTGTGGGGGTGGGACTGATGACCGAGGGCGCCGATTGGACGAGAGAGATGTCGGTCTGCAAGCCATGTGGGGGCGGGACATGATGATTCAGCGCGATGATTGGAGGAGGGAGGTGTCTGTCAGAGGCGGAAATAGGGGGGGTGGGACTGAGGATAGAGGCGGTGATTGGAGGGGGGAGACATCCTGCTGGAGCAAAGATCATGGAGCATGGACCGGCCCGTTCACGGGGCTTTTCATCGCCCTTGGCGCGGAGCGACTTAATATTGGCCGTGGGATCTTCCATCGCCCCGTGGTCACAATGCTGTGTCGAGGCGATCGAGGCTCCCGATGTTGAAGCCCCCGCCGGCCGATTTTAAGCTGCGCCGGGCGATGAAAGGCCCCGCGAACGGGCCTATTCAAGCCCCACGATTCGGGGCGGACGAAGCTGCTGTTGCTGGAATTCGGAGTCGGTCACCAACCTGGTCAGCTCCCGATATTACCGTCCACAGGCCCCACGGCCGAAGCTTCACGTACATGTGTGCGCATGCGCGTGCAGGCACAAAATAATTGTGTCCCCCCCCCCCATGTTTTGATAGCGATATCCACCCCTCTGTAAATTCTCAAGTGACCCCAATGTATTGGATATCGTACGGGGGAGATTCCACGCTGTATCTCCAAAGTCTAAAGACCCGCTGAGTTACTCCAGCTCGGCAAGTCCTTTTTCTGCCTTCACCATCATCCGCAGGTCCTTGTTTCGGTGAGTGATAGGTGGATACAGGTGAGGGGGAGGGTTGGATCGGCAGATAGATGGGCAGATCAAGGGCACGATCAACAGAGTTTTATTGTCATGTGTCCCAGAGATGACAATGAAATTCTTGCTTGCTGTGCAGTGTAGGTTCACGAGATTGATCCCTGGGATGGCGGGACTATCATATGAGGAAAGATTGAAAAGACCAGGCTTGTATTCACTGGAGTTTAGAAGGATGAGGGGAGATCTTATAGAAACATATAAAATTATAAAAGGACTGGACAGACTAGATGCTGGAAAAATGTTCCCAATGTTGGGCGAGTCCAGAACCAGGGACCACACACAGTCTTAGAATAAAGGGGAGGCCATTTAAAATTGAGGTGAGAAAAAACCTTTTTCACCCAGAGAGTTGTGAATTTGTGGAATTCCCTGCCACAGAGGGCAGTGGAGGCCAAATCACTGGATGGATTCAAGAGAGAGTTAGATAGAGCTCCAGGGGCTGGTGGAATCAGGGGATATGGGAGAAGGCAGGCACGGGTTATTGATTGGGGACGATCAGCCATGATCACAATGAATGGCGGTGCTGGCTCAAAAGGGCCGAATGGCCTCCTCCTGCACCTATTTTCTATGTTTCTATGTGTCTATGCTCCTAATTATCATACCACTGGGCTGTAAGCAGCCCGAGTGAAATATGAGGTGCTGTTCCTCCAATTTGCGTGGGGCTTCACTCTGACAATGGAGGAGGCCCAGGACAGAAAGGATAGTGTGAGAATGGGAAGGGGAATTAAAGTGTTTTTTTTAATTCGCATTGAAAATACTTTCTCAACGATGCTGTTGTAATTGATGCACTGAGGCACCAGGTGGCGGTATCGTCCCATTAGAAGGACCAGTGTCAGACAAGTCCCAGAATCGATCGTCACCACCCACTCCATCACACAGAGCCACCTCCTGATGCTCTTGTAGGGGGCCATTCGGCCCATCATCCCCATCCTGAATCCAACTGCACTCGTCCAAAAACGCATTCCCTAAACTAAACTGACAACTAAACTAAATATTCCCGTTGTGTTGGAAAGAACTGCAGATGCTGGGTTAAATCAAAGATAGACTCAAAATGCTGGAGTAACTCAGCGGGGCAGGCAGCGTCTCTGGAGAGAAGGAATGGGTGACGTTTCGGGTTGAGACCCTTCTTCAGACTGGGTCCCACTCCCAATCATTCCCATTATTTAACCAGCAGTTTCACAAGACAATAGACAATAGACAATAGATGCAGGAGTAGGCCATTCGGCCCTTCGAGCCAGCACCACCATTCAATGTGATCATGGCTGATCATCCCCAATCAGTACCCCGTTCCTGTCTTCTCCCCATATCCCCTGACTCCGCTATCTTTAAGAGCCCTATCTTGAAAGTATCCAAAGAACCGACCTCCACCGCCTTCTGAGGCAGAGAATTCCACACTCACAACTCTCTGTGAGAAAAAGTGTTTCTTCATCTCCGTTCTAAATGGCTTACCCCTTATTCTTAAACTGTGACCCCTGGTTCTGGATTCCCCCAACATCAGGAACATGTTTCCTGCCTCTAGCGTGTCCAAACCCTTAACGATCTTATATGTTTCAATAAGATCCCCTCTCATCGTTCTAAACTCCAGAGTATACAAGCCCAGCCGCTCCATTCTCTCAGCATATGACAGTCCCGCCATCCCGGGAATTAACCTTTTAAAACTACTCTGCACTCCCTCAATAGCAAGAATGTCCTTCCTCAAATTAGGGGACCAAAACTGCACACAATGCTCCAGGTGTGGTCTCACTCGGGCTCTGTACAACTGCAGAACAACCTCTTTGCTCCTATATTCGACTCTTGTTATAAAGGCCAACATGCCATTCTCTTTCTTCACTGCCTGCTGTACCTGCATGCTTACTTTTGTTGACTGATGAACAAGGACCCCCAGATCCCGTTGATTGCCCCATACACTAGCACTATCCTACACTCTAGGGACTATTTTACAATTTTCCCAAAGCCAATTAACCTACACACCTGTACGTCTTTGGAGTGCAGGAGGAAATGCGGAGAATGCAGGCGGTCACGGGGAGAACGTACAAAGTCCGTACACGCAGCACCCGTAGTCACGATCGAACCTGGTTAAGATACTTGGTGGATGAGAGAATGGAAGGCGAGAATCACAGATCACCTTCTCAAATATCGTCCAAAGGATCTTTCACACCAACCAGGGAGTCTCCTTTTGATAAGTCGGTGGGTATGCTTGACATCAGGAAGGACACAAATGCTGGAGTAACTCAACGGGTCAGGCAGCATCTCTGGAGAAAAGGAATAGGTGGCGTTTCCAGATGGGACCCTTCCGCAGATTGATAGTCACGGGAGATTGGCGGCAAAAACAAGGGGGCAGATTATTATCTCAATGGGGTTAGGTTGGTAAGGGGGAGGTGCAGCGAGACCTAGGCGTCCTTGTACACCTGTTCCTGAAAGTTGGCGTGCAGGTACAGCAGGCAGTGAAGAAAGCTAATGGAATGTTGGCCTTCATAACAAGAGGATTTCAGTATAGGAGTAGAGAGGTTCTTCTGCAGTTGTTTAGGGCTCGGGTAAAACCATGTCTGGAGTATTGTGTACAGTTTTGGTCTCCTAATTTGAGGAAGGACATCCTTGTGATTGAGGCAGTTCACGAGATTGATCCTTGGGATGGCGGGACTGTCATATGAGGAAAGATGGAAAAGACTAGGCTTGTATTCATTGGAGTTTAGAAGGATGAGGGGGGATCTTATAGAAACATATAAAATTACTAGACTAAGTGGGACCCGTTGGGTCCCAGCATCACACGGGAGGGCTGGTCACCAACACAATACATTAATATCTCTCTCATTTTGCATCAATGGGAAAAATCCTCTGGGCCAGGAAGGCGAAGAGGGTCTCTGAGGAAGGTGGTCAAAAATGACGGCCGTAGGTGGCGGTGTTCTCTCGGAAATCGCAGCACAGTGGGCCCAAAGCGGTCAAGATCAGACTTTTAGTAATATAGATACAGAAGATTGAAAAAGCCACACCCCCAGATTCAGGGTAGACATGAATGCAGGAGAAACTCAGCGGGTGAGGCAGCATCTATGGAGCGAAGGAATGGGTGACGTTTCGGGTCGATACCCTTCTTCAGACTGATGTGGGGGTGGGGGCGGAAAGAAGAAAGGAAGAGGCGAAGACTGTGGGAGAGCTGGGAAGGGGAGGGGAAGGAGGGAGAAAGCAGGGACTACCTGAAATTGGAGAAGTCAATGTTCATTGTCTGGAAGGATGAGGGGGGATCTTATAGAAACATATAAAATTATAAAAGGACTGGACAAGCTAGATGCAGGAAAGATGGTCCAAATGTTGGGCGAGTCCAGAACCAGGGGCCACAGTCTTAGGGGTGGCCATTTTAAGACTGAGGTGAGAAAAAACATTTTCACCCAGAGAGTTGTGAATTTGTGGAATTCCCTGCCACAGAGGGCAGTGGAGGCCAAATCACTGGGTGGATTTAAGAGAGAGTTAGATAGAGCTCTAGGGGCTACTGGAGTCAAGGGATATGGGGAGAAGGCAGGCACGGGTTATTGATTGGGGACGATCAGCCATGATCACAATGAATGGTGGTGCTTGGCTCAAAGGGCAGAATGGCCTCCTCCTGCACCTATTTTCTATGTTTCTATGAGAGGGAAATGAGAGATATAGAAAGGTAAGGTGTGAAAACAAATGATCAAAAGGGATGCAGGGCAAGGAAGATGTGGAATAAATCATTGTTAGTTGGGGGAAGGTGACAACGAGGCAAACAGAGATAAACTTTAAGCAGGTCGGTGAACTCGGATGGGGGAGGGATGGAGAGAGAGGGTAAAAGATACAGAGTACAAATGAATGAAAGAAAGGTATGCAAAAGGACAAATCAAAGCCAGCAACAATGATCCAGTAAAGGTAGAGTCAAGAGTCTAGACAGTTTATTGTCACGTGTCCCAGATAGGACAATGACATTCTTGCTTGCTGCAGCACAACAGGATATTGTAAACAGAATGCAGAACAGTTCAGTTCAATATACACATAAATAAACAGATAGTGCAATAGCCTGTTACAGTTCAGTGTTTGTTTGTGTTTAGTTTAATAGCCTGATGGCTGTGGGGAAGGGGCTATTCCTGAACCTGGATGTTCCAGATTTCAGGCTCCTGTACCTTCTACCTGGAGGCAGCGGGGTGATGAGTGTGTGGCCAGGATGGTGTGGGTCCTTGATGATGCTGCCAGCCTTTTTGAGGCAGCGACTGCGATAGATCCACTCAATGGTGGGGAGGTCAGAGCCGATGATGGACTGGGCAGTGTTTACTACTTTTTGCAGTCTTTTCCGCTCCTGGACGCTCAAGTTGCCGAACCAAGCCACGATGCAACCGGTCAGCAAGCTCTCTGCTGTGCACCTGTAGAAGTTCGAGAGAGTTCTCCTTGACAAACCGACTCTCCGTAATATTCCCAGGAAGTAGAGGCGCTGATGTGCTTTCTTTATAATTGCATCAGAGTTCTGGGACCAGGAGAGATCTTTGGAAATATGCACGCCCAGGGATTAGAAGTTCTTGACCCTTTCCACCATCGCCCCATTGATATAAACGGGATTGTGGGTCCATATAACCATATAACAATTACAGCACGGAAACAGGCCATCTTGGCCCTTCAAGTCCATGCCGAACAACTTTTTTCCCTTAGTCCCACCTGCCTGCACTCATACCATAACCCTCCATACCCTTCTCATCCATATGCCTATCCAATTTATTTTTAAATGATACCAACGAACCTGCCGCCACCACTTCCACTGGAAGCTCATTCCACACCGCTACCACTCTCTGAGTAAAGAAGTTCCCCCTCATGTTACTCCTAAACTTCTGTCCCTTAATTCTAAAGTCATGTCCTCTTGTTTGAATCTTCCCTATTCTCAAAGGGAAAAGCTTGTCCACATCAACTCTGTCTATCCCTCTCATCATTTTAAAGACCTCTATCAAGTCCCCCCTTAACCTTCTGCGCTCCAGAGAATAAAGACCTAACTTATTCAACCTATCTCTGTAACTTAGATGTTGAAACCCAGGCAACATTCTAGTAAATCTCCTCTGTACTCTCTATTTTGTTGACATCCTTCCTATAATTGGGCGACCAAAATTGTACACCATACTCCAGATTTGGTCTCACCAATGCCTTGTACAATTTTAACATTACATCCCAGCTTCTATACTCAATGCTCTGATTTATAAAGGCTAGCATACCAAAAGCTTTCTTTACCACCCTATCTATATGAGATTCCACCTTCAAGGAACTATGCACGGTTATTCCCAGATCCCTCTGTTCAACTGTATTCTTCAATTCCCTACCATTTACCATGTACGTTCTATTTTGATTTGTCCTGCCAAGTTGTAGCACCTCACATTTATCAGCATTAAACTCCATCTGCCATCTTTCAGCCCATTTTTCCAACTGGCCTAAATCACTCTGTAGACTTTGGAAATCCTCTTCATTGTCCACAACACCCCCTATCTTGGTATCATCTGCATACTTACTAATCCAATTTACCACCCCTTCATCCAGATCATTGATGTACATGACAAACAACAAAGGACCCAACACAGATCCCTGAGGCACCCCACTAGTCACCTGCCTCCAACCCGACAAACAGCCATCCACCATTACCCTCTGGCTTCTCCCATTTAGCCACTGTTGAATCCATCTTGCTATTCCTGCATTTATACCCAACAGTTGAACCTTCTTAACCAACCTTCCATGAGGAACCTTGTCCAAGAGGAACCAGGATAGGAACCAGGTAACTATTCTGTTGAGCCCACAATGGTCCATTGTTGGCTGTGGAGGAGGTGATAACGAGTGGATACAAATAGTATGATGACTAGGTTGGGTCATAAGTGATAGGAGCAGAATTAGGCCATTCGGCCCATCAAGTCTACTCCGCCATTCAATCATTGCTGATCTATCTCTCCCTCCTAACCCCATTCTCCTGCCTTCTCCCCATAACCCCTGACACTCCTGCTCAGGGGGAACCTCATTGAAACGTACAGAACAGTGAAAGGCCTGGATAGAGTGGATGTGGAGAGGATGCATCCACCAGTGGGAGAGTTTAGGACTAGAGGTCACAGCCTCAGAATTAAAGGACTTTCATTTAGGAAGGGGATGAGGAGAGATATCTGTAATCAGAGCGTGGTGAATTGGTTGGATTATTTGCCACAGACGGCTGTGGAGGCCAAATCAGTGGATATTTTTTAGGCAGAGATAGATAGATTCTTGATTAGTGCAGGTGTCAGGGGTTATGGGGAGAAGGCAGGAGAATGGGGTTAGGAGGGAGAGATAGATCAGTCTTAGGCCGAATGGCCTAATTCTACTCCTATCACTTATGACCTTGTGACCTTAATCAAGAATGCCAGGTGGGGGAAGGACAGAGAGAGAGGGAATGCAGGGACGAGTTGAAGTTGGACAAGTGAATATTCATACCGCTGGGTTGTAAGCTGCCCAAGCGAACAATGAGGTGCTGTGTAGGCAGGAATGACAGATGCTGGTTTACACCGAAGAGACTCTTGCAGAAGGGTCTCGACCCGAAACGTCACCCATTCCTTCTCTCCAGAGATGTTGCCTGACCCGCTGAGTTACTCCAGCATTTTGCGCCTACCTGCGAATTATGAGGTGCTGTTCCTCCAATCTACGCCGGGCCTCGTTCTGACAGCGGGGCAGGCCCAGGACAGATAGGCCAGTGTGAGAATTGGAAAGGGGAGTTGAAGCATTTGGTAACCGGTCCGAATGGCATGTTGGCCTTTGTAACAAGAATAGTCGAGTATAGGAGCAAAGAGGTCCTTCTGCACTTGTAGTGAGACCACACCTGGAATTATGTGTGCAGTTTTGGTCCCCTAATTTGAGGAAGGACATTCTTGCTATTGAGGGAGTGCAGCGTAGGTTCACCAGGTTAATCCCCGGGATGGCGGGACTCTCATATGCTGAGAGAATGGAGCAGCTGGGCTTGTACACTCTGGAGTTTAGAAGGATGAGAGGGGATCTTATTGAAACATATAAGGCTGTTAAGGGTTTGGACATGCTGGAGGCAGGAAACATGTTCCTGATTTTGGGGGAGTCCAGAACCAGGGGCCACACAGTTTAAGAATAAGCGGTAAGCCATTTAGAACGGAGACGATGAAACACTTTTTTCTCCCAGAGAGTTGTGAGTCTGTGGAATTCTCTGCCTCAGAGGGCGGTGGAGGCAGGTTCTCTGGATACTTTCAAGAGAGAGCTAGATAGGGCTCTTAAAGATAGCGGAGTCAGGGGATATGGGGAGAAGGCAGGAACGGGTTACTGATTGGGGATGATCAGCCATGATCACATTGAATGGCGGTGCTGGCTTGAAGGGCTGAATGGCCTACTCCTGCACCTATTGTCTATTGTCTATTGTCTATTGAGTGAATCGGTCGACATCAGAAGCTGCGTCTGGATGGTGTCCAAGGACAGAGTGGAAAAGCAGCCAAGAGCTGAACGTAAATGATAGCACATTTCATCTGAGTGATGTGGTTTGAAATCGGAGATTGCAATCTTTTTATTTGTCAGATTGCAACTTGGCAAGGATGCAAGGGAAGAACCACGGTCAAACAGACCCTCCAGCTGCACAGGCTCGCCGATCGCTTCGCTGTGGCAGCCTCGCCAGCAGCATGTCCGTCCTTTCACCCTTGTTGTTATTTTTAGTCGATTTTTTTTTGGAGGTTTTTTGGTTTTTGTATATGGGGGGATGGGGGGGGGGAGGGGAAGAGGGGAAACCGTTTCCCAGTCACTTCCTGGTGGAGGATGCGTCTTGTCTCCGAGCCGTGTCTTTGCCCCCTCCTCGCGGCCTACCCTGTGGATTGGCGCGGCCTTTCCTGCCGGAGACCTGCCAGAGCTTCAGCCGTGGCGCAGAGAGGTCAAGAGAGTTCATTGTCATGTGTCCCAGACAGGAAATTCTTGCAGGAACGGGGTACTGATTGGGGATGATCAGCCATGATCACACTGAATGGCCGTGCTGGCTAGCAGGGCCGAATGGCCTCCTTCTGCACCTATTGTGTCTGAAGAAGGGTCTCGACCCGAAACGTCGCCTATCTCCTTCGCTCCTTAGATGCTGCTGCACCCGCTGAGTTTCTCCAGCTTTTTGTGTAACCCCCTATTGTTTATCGTTTCTCCATCCCTCCCCCTTCTCAGTTCTCTGACCGGTCCTGCTGTCTCCGGATACATTTTAGCCCTGCTTCGTTGCTGCCTTCTCCCAGCGAACAACTCTAAATTTTCTTTGATCTCCATTCTCTTTGTCCTGTTTTCACACCTTATACTTCCTTATCTATCGATCTCTCTCTCCCCCCCCCCCCCCCCCCCCCCCCCGATCTTGGTCTGAAGAAAGGTCTCGACCCGAGACGCCACCCATTCCTTCTCTCCAGAGATGCTGCCTGTCCCGGTGAGTTACTCCAGCATTTTGCGTCTGTCTCGATCTACGTGGAAAAGTGGGGCGCTGACCAGTATCTCACTCACGGCCGGCACGCTGGCACAGCGCCAGAGACCCGGGTTCGATCCTGACTACGGGCGCTGTCTGTACGGAGTTCATACCTTCTCCCCGTGACCTGCGTGGGTTTTCTCCGGGTGCTCCGGTTTCGTCCCACATCCCAAAGACGTGCAGGTTTGTACATTAACTGGCTTTGGTGAAATTGCCCCGTGTGTGTGTGTGTGTAGGATAGGGTGAACGCTGGTCGGCGCAGAGCCGGTGGGCGGAATGGCCTGCTCCCGTGCGGTGCCTTAAAAGTAAACGCTAAGGTACACAAGAAATGCTGGAGAAACTCAGCGGGTGAGGCAGCGTCTGTGGAGCGAAGGAATGGGCGACGTTTCAGGTCGAGACCCTTCTTCAGACTGATGTGGGGGTGGGGGGGGCAGGGAAGAAGAAAGGAAGAGGCGGAGACAGTGGGTTGCGGGAGAGCTGGGAAGTGGAGGAGAAAGAGGGAGAAAGCAGGGACTACCTGAAGTTGGAGGTCAATGTTCATACCGCTGGGGTGTAAAGTACTAAAGTCTTAAGATGAGGGAGGCATCATGGTGAGCATGGCAGAGTTGGGCTGATGGGCCTCTATTCCATGCCCAATGACTCCAAGTGCACAAACTGTCATTTTCGGCAGGTCTGTTGTGTCATCCAACAGGCCGCTATTGAAATAGGGTCGGGAGATGGAGGGGGGCTGAATGGACTCCCAGTCTTGTAATGCTCCTGACAGGGCCACCAGGTGGCGCTGCGGTAGAGTTGCCACCTCACGGCGCCAGAGACGCGGGTTCGATCCTGACCACGGGCGCTGTCTGTACAGAGTTTGCACGCTCTCCCTGTGACATGTGTGGTTTTTCTCCGGGTGCTCCGGTTTCCTCCCACACTCCAAAGAGGTACAGGTTTGTAGGTTCATTGGCTTAAGCAACTTGTAAGTTGTCCCTAGTGTGTGTGTGTAGGATGGTGTTTGTGTGCGGGGATCGCTGGTCGGCGCGGACTCAATAGACAATAGACTATCAGGGGTTTTGGGGCGAAGGCAGGAGAATGGGGTTGGGAGGGAGAGATAGATCAGTCACGATTGAATGGCAGAGTAGACTTATAGACAATAGACAATAGGTGCAGGAGGAGGCCATTCGGCCCTTCGAGCCAGCACCGCCATTCAAAGTGATCATGGCTGATCATCCCCAATCAGTACCCCGTTCCTGCCTTCTCCCCCATATCCCCTGACCCCGCTATCTTTAAGAGCCCGATCTAGCTCTCTATTGAAAGCATCCAGAGAACCGGCCTCCACCGCCCTCTGAGGCAGAGAGTTCCACAGACTCACCACTCTCTGGGTGAAAAAGTGTTTCCTCGTCTCCGTTCTAAATGGCTTACTCCTTGTTAAACTGTGTGTGGCCCCTGGTTCTGGACTCCCCCAACATCAGGAACATGTTTCCTGCCTCGAGCGTGTCCAGACCCTGAACAATCCTATCTGTTTCAATAAGTAGGGAAGAAGTGCCTGTTTCCGCTCTGCATCTACAAAGAAATGCCATCCTGTGATCGTTGCGTGTCAGGCCTCTTTCCTCAGTTCCCATCCGTTGCCTATGTGGTCTAACCGCTCCATGTGGGAAAAGAGTGGGAATATTTTCCAGCTGCTGCCAGCTGTTTGCAGGGGGAACGGCTCGGATGATGAGAGGGACTCAGCTGTTTGCGGTAAGCGCGGTGTCTTGCGCCGCTAGGCTGCTGGCCACGTCCTCCCCATCCCATCTTAGAACTTATTATTTAAGAAGGAACTGATGCAGATGCTGGAAAAATCAAAGGTAGACAAAAATGCTGGAGTACTCAGCGGGTGAGGCAGCATTTATGGAGCGAAGGAATAGGTTACGTTTCAGGCCAGGAACCTTCTTCAGACTAATGTGGGGGTGTGGTTGTGGTGGGAAGAAGAAAGGAAGAGGCGGAGACACTGGGCTGTGGGGGAGGTGGGAATGGGAGGGGAAGGAGGGAGAAAGCAGGGACTACCTGAAATTGGAGAAGTCAATCTATCGTAGTCGCTGCCTCCTTATCAAGGACCCACCCCATCCTGGCCACACACTCCCTTCAGGTAGAAGGTACAGGAGCCTAAAGACTGCAACAACCAGGTTCAGGAATAGCCACTTCCCCACAGCCATCAGGCTATTAAACTTGTCTCGGACAAAACTCTGAACATTAATGGCCCATTATCTGTTTATTTGCACTTTATGTTTAATTATTCATGTGTGTATACATTTATACAATGGTCTATGGGCACACTGATCTGTTCTGTAGTCGTGGCTAGTATGTTCTGTTGTGCTGAAGCAAAGCAAGAATTTCATTGTCCTATCAGGGACACATGACAATAAACTCTCTTGAAATCTCTCTTGAAATCTCTCTTGAGATCGCTCTTGAAATCTCTCTTGAAATCTCTCTTGAAATCTCTTTTGAAATCTCTTGATTCTCTTGAAATCTCAGGACTACCTGAAATTGGAGAAGCCAATGTTCATACTGCTGGCTGAGAGAACATGGGGTGAAGGCAGAAACGGCGTACTGATTGGGGATTCGGCAACGGAGCCCACCGCACAGAGTGGAGCTGGATGTTGTAATGGATATATTGGCAGGCCAAGGCACATGGGCCAACAGCTGCACGAAGATATGAAAGGAACAAGGGAACATTCAGTGAAGAAGTGATGTATGTGCGGATGTGGTGGATACGATGGCTTGCCTCCAAAGGAATGCAGATTTGGATGGGGTGTTCGGTCAGTTGCCGAGAAGTGGTGGTGGCCAGCTTAGACAAGCACCTGTGGTCAGGATCGAACCCAGGTCTCTGGCGCTGTCGGGAAGCAACTCTACCGCTGCACCACTGTGCTGCCCAGTGGTGTCTGAAGAAGGGTCTCGATCCCAGAAATGTCACAATACACAATAGACAATAGGGGCAGGAGTAGACCATTCAACCCTTGGAGACAGCACCGCCATTCAATAGACAATAGGCAATAGGTGCAGGAGTAGACCATTCGGCCCTTCCAGCCAGAACCACCATTCAATAGACAATAGGCAATAGGTGCAGGAGTAGACCATTCAACCCTTGGAGCCAGCACCGCCATTCAATAGACAATAGACAATAGGTGCAGGAGTAGACCATTCGGCCCTTCCAGCCAGAACCAACATTCAATAGACAATAGGTGCAGGAATAGGCCATTCAACCCTTGGAGACAGCTCCACCATTCAATAGACAATAGGCAATAGGTGCAGGAGTAGACCATTCAGCCCTTCCAGCCAGCACTGCCATTCAATAGACAATAGGCAATAGGTGCAGGAGGAGGCCATTCGGCCCTTCGAGCCAGCACCACCATTCAATGTGATCATGGCTGATCATCCCCAATCAGTACCCCGTTCCTGCCTTCTCCCCATATCGATGACTCCACTATCTTTAAGAGCCCTATCTAGCTCTCTCTTGAAAGTGTCCAGAGAACCGGCCTCCACCGCCCTCTGAGGCAGAGAATTCCACAGACTGACAACTCTCTGTGTGGAAAACATTACCTCGTCTGCGTTCCAAATGGCTAACCCCTTATTCTTAAACTGTGTAGTCCCTGGTTCTGGACTGCCCCAACATCGGGAACATGTTTCCTGCCTCCGGGATGGCGGGACTGACATATGCTGAGAGAATGGAGCGGCTGGGCTTGTACACTCTGGAGTTTCGAAGGATGGATCTTATTGAAACGTAGAAGATTATTAGGGATTTGGACATTAGCGTGTCCAAACTCTTAATAATCTTTTATGTTTCAATAAGATCCCCTCTCATCCTTCTAAACTCCATAGTATACAAGCCCAGCCACTCCATTCTCTCAGCATATGACAGTCCCGCCATTCCGGGAATTAACCTGGTGAACCTACGCTGCACTCCCTCAATAGCAAGAATGTCCTTTCTGTCCTGGGCCTCCTCCATTGTCAGAGAGAGGTTAAACACAAATTGGAGGAACAGCTTTTCATATTTTGTTTAGGCAGCTTGCAGCCCAGTGGTATGAATATTGATTTTTCCACCTTCAAGTAACCTCTCTCTCCATCCCGCCCCCTCCCAAGTCTCACCAGCGTCTCGTTTTCACCCAACAAACAGCTAACAATGAATGGCCTGTTTATCATTGTTGCTTTTTTTTGCATATCTTTCATTCATTGTTCTTTATCAAGATTTCAAGTAAACACTGCCCAGTCCATCATCGACTCTGACCTCCCGTCCATCGAGGGGATCTATCGCAGTCGCTGCCTCAAAAAGGCTGGCAGCATCATCAAGGACCCACACCATCCTGGCCACGCACTCATCTCCCTGTTACCTTCAGGTACAGGAGCCTGAAGACTGCAACGACCAGGTTCAGGAATAGCTGCTTCCCCACAGCCATCAGGCTATTAAACTTGGCTCGGACAAAACTCTGAACATTATTAGCCTGTTATCTGTTTATTTGCACAGTTCCCATTTCCCGTGACTTTCAGTCTGAAGAAGGCCCCCCCCATGACACACTGGTCAACCTGAGGAGCACCTTCAGCAACAGACTGGTTCCACCGAGCTGCAGCACGGAATGCCACAGGAGATCCTTCTTCCCAGCGGCTAGCAAACCGTACAACTCCTCCCCCTGCTGTCGTGGGGTCGACTGAGACTGTCTCCCCCTCCCCCAAATCTGTGCACATCCCCAATCCATTCCACTCCTCACTTTAATTTCACGTTTCATGTATCTTGTGGCCGATCAATAAATAAAAATCGAAGGTAGACAAAAATGCTGGAGAAACTCAGAGGGTGAGGCAGCATCTATGGAGCGAAGGAATAGGTGACGTTTCTTCGGACTGATGTGGGGGTGGGGGGGGTGAGCGGGAATAAGAAAGGAGGAGGCGGAGACAGTGGGCTGTGGGAGAGCTGGGAAGGGGAGGGGAAGGAGGGAGAAAGCAGGGACTACCTGAAATTGGAGAAGTCAATGTTCATAAGGCTGGGGTGTAAACTACCCAAGCGAAATATGAGGTGCTGCTCCTCCAATCTGCAGTGGGACTCACTCTGCCCGGTGAGGAGGTACCAGGACAGAAAGGTCAGATTCAGAATGGGAGAGGGAGTTGAAGTGCTGAGCCACCGGGAGATCAGGTTGGTTATTGCGAAGCGAGCGGAGGTGTGGGGCGAAGTGATCGCCGAGCCTACGCTTGGTCTCACCGATGTAGAGAAGTTGACACCTAGAGCAGCGGATGCAATAGATGAGGTTGGAGGAGGTGCAGGTGAACCTCTGCCTCACCTGGAAAGACTGCTTGGGTCCTTGGATGGAGTCGAGGTGGGAGGTAAAGCGACAATGGGAAGTACAACGGGATCTCGGGGTCCTTGTTCATCAGTCTATGAAGGTATGCATGCAGGTACAGCAGGCAGTGAAGAAAGCGAATGGCATGTTGGCCTTTATAACAAGAGGAGTCAAGTATACAGTAGGAGCAAAGAGGTCCTTCTGCAGTTGTACAGCGCCCTAGTGAGACCACACCTGGAGTATTGTGTACAGTTTTGGTCCCCTAATTTGAGGAAGGACATTCTTGCTATTGAGGGAGTGCAGCGTAGGTTCACCAGGTTAATTCCCGGGATGGCGGGACTGTCATATGCTGAGAGAATGGAGCGGCTGGGCTTGTATACTCTGGAGTTTAGAAGGATGAGAGGGGATCTCATTGAAACATATAAGATTCTTAAGGGCTTGGACACGCTAGAGGCAGGAAACATGTTCCCGATGTTGGGGGAGTCCAGAACCAGGGGCCACAGTTTAAGAATAAGGGGTAAGCCATTTAGAATGGAGACAAGGAAACACTTTTTCTCACAGAGAGTTGTGAGTCTGTGGAATTCTCTGCCTCAGAGGGCGGTGGAGGCAGGTTCTCTGGATACTTTCAAGAGAGAGCTAGATAGGGCTCTTAAAGATAGCAGAGTCAGGGGATATGGGGAGAAGGCAGGAACGGGGTACTGATTGGGAATGATCAGCCATGATCACATTGAATGGCGGTTCTGGCTCGAAGGGCCGAATGGCCTACTCCTGCACCTATTGTCTATTACTATCTATTATAAGTGTAGCATTCCCTGCAGTTGCAGGGGTAAATAAAGTTCTATAAGTTCTATCGTATCATATATCGACCCAAAACATCACCCATTCCTTCTCTCCAGAGATGCTGCCTGTCCCACTGAGTTACTCCGGCATCTTGTGTCTATTGGTTTCCGTGGTGTGAGTGTTTCCCTGCAGCAGTCCGACCTCTGAACTTTGCCCCCGGGAGCGGCTGTCCAGCGGCAGAGGTCACTGCCCCAGCAAGGTCAGAAAACGGCGCTGCCGGTTTCCATGGAAACCCATTATTTATTATTCTCAGGGTAGCTTCTGCAGCAAGCTGTCAGATTGTAGTGAAGACACCAAATGCTGGAGCAACTCAGCGGGACAGGCAGCATCTCTGGAGGGAAGGAATCCCTCATAACAAGAGGATTTCAGTACAGGAGTAGAGAGGTTCTTCTGCAGTTGTATAGGGCTCTGGTGAGAGCACATCTGGAGTATTGCGTCCAGTTTTGGTCTCATAATTTGAGGAAGGACATCCTTGTGAATGAGGCAGTGCAGTGTAGGTTCATGAGATTGATCCCTGGGATGGCGGGACTGTCATATGAGGAAAGATTGAATAAACTGGGCTTGTATTCACTGGAGTTTAGAAAGATGAGGGGGATCTTATAGAAAAATATAAAATTATAAAAGGACTGGACAAGCTAGACGCAGGAAAAATGTTCCCAATGTTGGACGAGTCCAGAACCAGGGGCCACAGTCTTAGAATAAAGGGGAGGTCATTTAAGACTGAGGTGAGAAAAAACTTTTTCACCCAGAGAGGTGTGAATTAGTGGAATTCCCTGCCACAGAGGGCAGTGGAGGCCAAGTCACTGGATGGATTTAAGAGAGAGTTAGATAGAGCTCTAGGGGCTAGTGGAATCACAGGATATGGGGAGAAGGCAGGCACGGGTCATTGATAGAGGACGATCAGCCATGATCACAATGAATGGCGGTGCTGGCTCGAAGGGCCGAACGGCCTCCTCCTGCACCTATCTTCTATGTCTATGTTTAAATATTCTCAGGGAAGCCTCTACAGCCAAGCTATCAGATTGTAGTGAAGACACGGAATGCTGGAATAACTCAGCGGGACAGGCAGCATCTCTGGAGAGAAGGAATGGGTGACGTTTCAAGTCGGGACACCTAGAGTCATAGAGTGATACAGTGCGGAAACAGGCCCTTCGGCCCAACTTGCCCACACCAGCCAAACATGTCCCAGCTGGACCAGTCCCACCTGCCAGCATTTGATCCATATCCCTCCAAACCTGTCCTATCCATGTACCTTACTAACTTTCTTAAACATTGGGATAGTCCCAGCCTCAACTACCTCCTCCGGCAGCTCGTTCCATACACCCACCACGCTCTTTGTGGAAAGATGACCCTTCTTCTGATTGAGAGTCAGGGGAGAGGGGACACACACAGAGAAAAGGAATGTAAGGTGTGAAAATGAGGGAGGATGTTGCAGAACTCATAGAAACATAGACAATAGGTGCAGGAGGAGGCAATTCGGCCCTTCAAGCCAGCACCGCCATTCAATGTGATCATGGCTGATCATCCCCAATCAGTACCCCGTTCCTGCCTTCTCCCCATATCCCTTGATATCCCTAGAGCTCTATCTAACTCTCTCTTAAATCCATCCAGTGATTTGGCCTCCACTGCCCTCTGTGGCAGGGAATTCCATAAATTCACAACTCTCTGGGTGAAAACGTTTTTTCTCACCTCAGTCTTAAATGGCCTCCCCTTTATTCTAAGACCGTGGCCCCCTGGTTCTGGACTCACCCAATATTTTGAACATTTTTCCTGCATCTAGCTTGTCCAGTCCTTTTATAATTGTATATGTTTCTATAAGATCCCCCTCATCCTTCTAAACTCCAGTGAATACAAGCCTAGTGTTTTCAATCTTTCCTCATCTGACGGTCAAGAGAGAGTTAGATAGAGCTCTAGGGGCTAGTGGAGTCAAGGGATATGGGGAGAAGGCAGGTACGGGTTATTGATAGCGGACGATCAGCCATGATCACAAAGAATGGCGGTGCTGGCTCGAAGGGCCGAATGACCTCCTCCTGCTCCTATTTTCTATGTTTCTATTCCTATTAAATCTTTCCTCCTTCACCTTGAACCTGTGTCCTCTGGTTCTTGGTTAAGGAGTTTGCACGTTCTCCCCGTGACCAAGTGGGTTTTCTCCGGGCGCCCCAGTTTCCTCCCACACTCCAAAGACGTACAGGTTTGCAGGTTAATTGTAAGTAAGTAAGTTTATTGGCCAAGCATGCACATACAAGGAATTTGCCTTGGTGCTCCGCCCACAAGTAACAACGTGACATACAGTGACAGTTCCGAATGACTCAGAAAACACTAAACATTAATAATAATAGAACATTAATGATAAAACACCATTGATCAAGCATGTGAACCAACAAAACACCAGATCAAAGGGAGGCTACAGATTTTTGGCTGTTGAGTAGAGCAACTACTGGTGGATAAAAACTGTTTTTATGTCTGGCTGTGGCGGCTTTGACAGTCCGGAGTCGCCTTCCAGAGGGAAGTGATTCAAAGAGTTTGTGGCCAGGGTGAGAGGGGTCAGAGATGATCTTGCCCGCTCGCTTCCTGGCCCTTGCAGTGTACAGTTCATCAATGGAGGGAAGGTTGCAGCCAATAACCTTCTCAACTCTGAAGAAGGGTCTCGACCCGAAACGTCGCCTATCCCCTTCGCTCCTTAGATGCTGCTGCACCCGCTGAGTTTCTCCAGCTTTTTGTGTAACCCTCGATTCTCCAGCATCTGCAGTTCCTTCTTTAAAACCTTCTCAGCTGATCGGACGATTCGCTGCCTTGTAGGTGAGAAAGCTGCTACAATCCAGTCTGAAGAAGGGTCGCTCGATCCGAAACGTCACCCGTTCCTTCCCTCCGGAGATGCTGCCCGTCCCGCTGGGTTACTCATCGGCATTCTGTGTCTATGTTTATCTGCCCACTCCGCGACGCTGACTCACTTTCATGCTCCCATTCGCCGCGCGATTTTGCCGATTTTACGCCACTGAGCTGGAGCCTGCAGACCATGGGAACTTGGCGGGGGATGAATTCACTTCATCTGCTTCAAACCCCCCCTCCCACCACCCTGGGGGCTGGCAGGTGCTGGCAACACAGACACAACAGCTGATCATGGGCTGGGCGCTGGAGGAAACCAAACCACTGCAGCAAGAGCAGGCCCAGGGGCGATGGTGGGATGGAGACGGGGGGGGGGGGGGGGAGTGGTGTTTCTCTCTGTACACTGGCTGTTTGTTTGTTCTGACTGCCATGCACACACTAATTAACGCATCTACTCACAAGCACTAACCTTCACCTACACTGACACACACACAGTAACACACGCACACACACACGCTAACACACACACACACGCTAACACACACACACAATAACACACACACACACAGTAACACACGCACACACACACACACAATAACACATGCATAATAACACACACACACACAGTAACACACGCACACACACACACACGCTAACACACACACAATAACACACACACACACAGTAACACACGCACACACACACGCTAACACACACACACACATAATAACACACACACACACAGTAACACACGCACACTAACACACACGCTAACACACACACACAATAACACATGCATAATAACACACACACACACACACAGTAACACATGCACACTAACACACACGCTAACACACACACACAATAACACATGCATAATAACACACACACACACAGTAACACACGCACACTAACACACACGCTAACACACACACACAATAACACATGCATAATAACACACACACACACAGTAACACACGCACACACACACGCTAACACACACACACAATAACACATGCATAATAACACACACACACACAGTAACACACGCACACATCACACGCTAACACACACACACAATAACACATGCACACTAACACACACACACACACGGTTACACATACACAATAACACACAGTGACACATACACACTAACACACACATACACACTAACACACACTAACACACACACAGTGACACATACACACCAACACACACACACAAATACATACACGCTAACACACACACACACAGTAACACACACACACACACAGTAACACACACACAGTAACACACACACACACAGTAACACACACACACACTGGAACACATACACACACACACACTGGAACACACACACACACTGGAACACACACACACACTGCTGCGCACACACACACTCACAGACACACACACACAGTAACACACACCCACACCCACACACATACACACCCACACACATACACACCCACACATACATACACACTCACACACCCACACAGTAACACACACCCACACAGTAACACACACACACTCACACACACACACACAGTAACACACACAGTAACACACACGCACACACACACACATACACACCCACTCACATACACACCCACACACATACATATATGTGTGTGTGTGTCATCTCTGGGCTTATCTCCTTTCTCCACGGAGTCTGTGGGAAACTGAGATGGAATGTCCTCACTGCAGTGTGATGATGGGGCGGGAGGCGGGGAGGAGGGGGGGGGGATTGGAAACTGTTTGTGCTCTGCGGGCGAACTGTGTGGCATCATTTCTATTTCCGTCGATCTGTGGACGCAGCCCAGGCCATCACACAAACCAGCCTCCCTTCCATTGACTCCATCTACACCTCACGCTGCCCCGGCAAGGCCAGCAGCATCATCAAGGACCAGTCTCACCCCTGGTCACTCCCACTTCTCCCCTCTCCCATCGGGCAAGAGGTACAGAAGTGTGAAAACGCACACACACCTCCAGATTCAGAGACAGTTTCTTCCCAGCTGTTATCAGGCAACTGAACCGTCCCACCACAACCAGACTGTGGTCCTGAACTACTATCTACCTCTTTGGGTGACCCTTGGACTATCCTTGATTGGACTTTGCTGGCTTTACCTTGCACTGAACGTTATTCCCTCATCATGTATCTGTACACTGTGAATGGATCGATTATAATCATGTATTGTCTTTCCGCTGACTGGCTAGCACGCAACAAAAAGCTTTTCACTGTACCTCGGGGCTCGTGACAATAAACTAAATGGTACCGAATGATGTTTCGGGTCAAAACCCTCCCTCAGTCTGAAAGAAGGGTCTCGACCCGAAACGTCACCCATTTCTTCTCTCCGGAGATGCTGCCGGTCCCGCTGAGTTACTCCTGCATTTTTGTGTCTATCTCCTATCGTCTTGGGAGTAGGAGTGGGGGCGGGGGGGGATCCGGATCCGGATCCGCAATGGCCGTGAGCCCCAGGCCGAGCTCGGCGATCGTTTGCCTGCTTCTGTTGCTGTTGGAGGTGAGACGTTGCGTCACGCCAGGGTGTCCCACTTGGGCCGTCAGTTCCGCGACAGGCCGGTGGAGCACGAAGATTTCGTGCAGGACGAAGTCCGCACTCCTCCGCGCCACTCCATGCGCCCGTCCCCGCGCTGCCCACACGCTACCCACACGCTAAAGGATAGCAAAAGGATTTGAGTATAGGAGCAGGGAGGTTCTACTTCAGTTGTATAGGGTCTTGGTGAGACCACACCTGGAGTGTTGCGTACAGTTCTGGTCTCCAAATCTGAGGACGGACATTATTGCCATAGAGGGAGTGCAGAGAAGGTTCACCAGACTGATTCCTGGGATGTCAGGACTGTCTTATGAACAAAGACTGGATAGACTTGGTTTATACTCTCTAGAATTTAGGAGATTGAGAGGGGATCTTATAGAAACGTACAAAATTCTTAAGGGGTTGGACAGGCTAGATGCAGGAAGATTGTTCCCGATGTTGGGGAGGTCCAGGACAAGGGGTCACAGCTTAAGGATAAGGGGGAAATCCTTTAGGACCGAGATGAGAAGGACTTTTTTCGCACAGAGAGTGGTGGGTCTCTGGAACTCTCTGCCACAGAGGGTAGTTGAGGCCAGTTCATTGGCTATATTTAAGAGGGAGTTAGATGTGGCCCTTGTGGCTAAGGGGATCAGAGGGTATGGAGAAAAGGCAGGTACGGGATACTGAGTTGGATGATCAGCCATGATCATATTGAATGGCGGTGTTGGCTCGAAGGGCCGAATGGCCTACTCCTGCACCTAATTTCTATGTTTCTATGCTAGCGGGTCGCGCAAATGACGGCAAGTGGGACAGCCCCGTGTCTTTGTGCTTGTCTTTATACTTGCTCGGTGTAAATACAAGCAGCTGGAGAGGGAGAGAAGGGACGGGGGGGGAGGGCGAGAAAAGTGAGAGAGACAGAGAGGGAAAGAGAGAGAAAAGGCAGAGAGAAGGGAGAGAGAGAGAGAGAGAGAGAGAGAGAGGGAGAAAGGAGAGAGATAGAAGGGGGGGGGAGAGAAGGGGGGAATAAGGGAAGAGAGGGAGAAAGAAAAAGGGGAGAGAGAGACAAAGGGGTAGATGGGGAGAGATGGAGAGGGGAGACAAATATAAAATAGAGGGGGAGGGGAAAGAGAGGGAGGGAAAAACAAAGGGGAGAAACGGGGGGGGGAGAGAGAGAAACTCACTCATATATTCATCTGCACCCTCTCCCTCTCTCCCCCCTCTCTCCCTCTCTCCACCTCTCTCTCCCCCGTCTCCCTCTCTCCTCATTCTGTCCCTCCACTTCCCCTCCTCCCCTCTCTCTCTCTCTCTCCCCCTCTCTCTCCCCCTCTCTCTCCACCTCCCTCTCTCTCTTCCTCACCCTCTCTCTCCCTCTTCTCCCTTTCTCTCTCCCCCTCTCTCTCTCGCTCTCACCCTCTCCGTCTCCCTCCCCCTCTCCCCTCTCTCTCTCTCTCACTCTCACCCCATCTCCCTCCCTCCCTCTCCTCTTTCTATCCCTCTCTCTCCCCCTCTCCCCTCTCTCTCTCTCTCTCTCCCCCCCTCTCCCTCTCACCTTTCCCTTTCTCTCCCTCCCTCCCTCTCCCCCTCCCCTCTCCTCTTTCTCTCTCTTCCTCTCCCCTCATCTCCCTGCCCCTCTCTCCTCCTCTTTCTCTCCCTCTCTCCCTCTCTCTTTCTCTCCCCCCATCCCTGTCTCTCCTCATTCCCTCTTCCCTATCCCCTCTCTCACTCTCCCTCTCTCCCCTTTCCCTTTCTCTCCCTCCCTCTCTCCCCTCTCTTCGTCCCCCCCTCTCTCTCCCTCCTCATCCCCTCTCTCCCTCTCTCTCTCTCCTCATTCCCTCTCCCTCTCTCCCTCTCCCTCTCCCCCCCCTCTCTCTCTCACCCTCTCTCCCTCTCTCTCTCCCTCCCCCCCCTCTCTCTCTCCCTCCTCATTCCCTCTCCCTCTCCCCTCCTGCAACCACCCCCACCCACGCTGTGTGTGGACACAGGGATAAATTTACCACGGGAGGCAGTGCCCAGGCGAGGAATGTGTTACTGACAATCTGCAGTTAGATTAGCCAGGGCAGCTGCTGAGCGGAGAAAGGGGCGACGAGCTTTACTGGGGCTGATTTTTCCTGCTTGATCTCTGAAGCGCTACAATAACTAACCAGGGGCCAGGAAAGCGAGCACAATGCGATGGTGTATCGTGTGGGGAATGGCTTACAAAGGTAAGGCAGCTTTGTTATGCATTGTCTATCCAGCATTGCTGTGAGACCTTATGTGGAGTGTCAGCACACTTTCATCGGAGAAGGAACTGCAGATGCTAGTTTGCACCGAAGATTTTCAAACACAAAAATGCTGGAGTAACTCAGCGGGTCAGGACAGCATCTCTGGAGAGAAGGAATGGGTGACGCTTCGGGTCGAGCCCCTTCTTCACACTCAGAGAGCCTATATAAGGCAGCCTGTAGCCTTACATACAGATCTCGTGGAAACATGTACAATTCTTAAGGGATTGGATGCAGGCAAGATGCAAGAAAAATGCTCCCAATGTTGGGAAATCCAGAACCAGGGGCCACACAGTTTAGAAACATATACAATTCTTAAGAGATTGGAAATGCTAGATGCAGGAAAAATGTTCCCCATGTCGGGGGAGTCCAGAACCAGGGGCCACACAGTTCAGAAACATATACAATTCTTAAGGGATTGGAAATGCTAGATGCAGGAAAAATGTTCCCCATGTTTGGGGGAGTCCAGAACCAGGGGCCACACAGTTTAGAAACATATACAATTCTTAAGGGATTGGGTGCAGGACAAATGTTCCCCATGATCGGGGGAGTCCAGAACCAGGGGCCACACAGTTTAAGAATAAGGGGTGAGCCATTTAGAACGGAGATGACAAAACACTTTTTCACACAGAGAGTTGTGAGTCGGTGGAATTCTCTGCCTCAGAGGGCGGTGGAGGCCGGTTCTCTGGATACTTTCAAGAGAAAGCTAGATAGGGCTCTTGAAGATAGCGGAGTCAGGGGATTATGGGGAGAAGGCAGGAACGGGGTACTGATTGGGGATGATCAGCCATGATCACATTGAATGGCGGTGCTGGCTCGAAGGGCCGAATGGCCTCCTCCTGCACCTATTGTACATTGTCTATTGTCACCTATCCATGTCTTCCAGAGATGCTGCCTGATCTGCTGAGTTACTCAAGTTGTCAAGTCAAGAGAGTTTATTGTCATGTGTCCCAGATAGGACAATGACATTCTTGCTTGCTGCAGCACAACTGAATATTGTAGGCATAAATACATATCAGTGTGCCCATAGAATATATATATATATATATATACACAATAAATAACCAGATAAAGTGCAATAGGCTGTTATAGTTCAGAGTTTTGTTTGAGTTGAGTTTAATAGCCTGATGGCTGTGGGGAAGCAACTATTCCTGAACCTGGATGTTGCAGATTTCAGGCTCCTGTACCTTCTACCTGAAGGCAGCAGGGAGATGAGTGTGTGGCCAGGATGGTGTGGGTCCTTGATGATGCTGGCAGCCTTTTTGAGGCAGCGACTGCGATCGATCCCCTCGATGGTGATGAGGTCAGAGCCGATGATGGACTGGGCAGTGGTCACAACATTCTGCAGCCTTGTCCGCTCCTGGGTGCTCAAGTTGCCGAACCAAGCCACGATGCAACCGGTCAGCTCCAGCTCTCTGTCTGTTTGTGTACAGTTGTTGATCTTTTGTGAGGAATGTAGCGAATCCATTAGCTCTGCTGAGATTTACGAGGGGTCATTAAAATATAGGCCAGGTGCCAGAAGTCTGGAGGGTGGCAAATGTCGTGCCTCTCTCTATTCAAGAAGGGCTGCAGGGGAAAAGTCTGGGTATGGACAAGCCAGTGAGCCTGACATCTGCGGTCAGAAATTGAGGAGGGAAAGATTCGAAGGTAGACAGAAATGCTGGAGAAACTCAGCGGGTGAGGCAGCATCTACGGAGCAAAGGAAATAGGCGACGAGACCCTTCATCAGACTGATGTGGGGTGGGAAGAAAAAAGGAAGAGGCAGAGACAGTGGTCTGTGGGAGAGCTGGGAAGGGGAGGGGAAGGAGGGAGAAAGCAGGGACTACCTGAAATTGGAGAAGTCAATGTTCATACCGCTGGGGTGCAAACTACCCAAGCGAAATATGAGGTGCTGCTCCTCCAATTTGTAGTGGGACTCATTCTGGCCATGGAGGAGGCCCAGGACAGAAAGGTCGGATTGGGAATGGGAGGGGGAGTTGAAGTGCTGAGTCACCGGGAGATCAGGTTGGTTATTGTGAACCGAGCGGAGGTGTTGGGCGAAGCGATCGCCGAGCCTGCGCTTGGTCTCACCGATGTAGAGAAGCTGACATCTAGAGCAGCGGATGCAATAGATGAGGTTGGAGGAGGTGCAGGTGAACCTCTGCCGCACCTGGAAAGACTGCTTGGGTCCTTGGATGGAGTCGAGGGGGGAGGTAAAGCGGCAAGTGTAGCATTTCTCTTTGACGGATGCACTCCATGGGTGAAAATTTATTTCCCCACCCCCTCCTGCTCTCTCCTCACCTTCCCCCCCCTTCTACCCCCTCCCATCCCCTGCCTGAGGCCTCCCTCCCTCCTCCTCTCTTCCCCTCCTCCTCTTTCCCCCCTCCCCATCTTTCCCCCTCCCCATCTTTCCCCCCTCCCCATCTTTCCCCCCCTCCCCATCTTTCCCCCCTCCCCATCTTTCCCCCCCTCCCCATCTTTCCCCCCCTCCCCATCTTTCCCCCCTCCCCATCTTTCCCCCCTCCCCTCCCCTCCTCTCTCCCCTCCCCTCCTTCTCTCTCATTGAAACATAGACAATAGGTGCAGGAGGAGGCCATTCGGCCCTTCGAGCCAGCCGCCATTCATTGTGATCATGGCTGATCGTCCCCAATCGATAACCCGTGCCTGCCTTCTCCCCATATCCCTTGATTCCACTACCCCCTAGAGCTCTATCCAACTCTCTCTTAAATCCATCCAGTGACTTGGCCTCCACTGCCCTCTGTGGCAGGGAATTCCACAAATTCACAACTCTCTGGGTGGAAAAGTTTTTCTCACCTCAGTCTTAAACGGCCTCCCCTTTATTCTAAGACTGTGGCCCCTGGTTCTGGACTCACCCCAATATTGGGAACATTTTTCCTGCATCTAGCCTGTTCAGTTCCTTTTATAATTTTATATGTTTCTATAAGATTTCCCCCCCTCCCACCTCACCCTTCTAAACTCCAGTGAATACAAGCCCAGATTTTTCAATCATTCCACATATGACAGTCCCCGCCATCCCAGGGATCAATCTCGTGAACCTACGCTGCACTGCCTCGATCACAAGGATGTCCTTCCTCAAATTAAGAGACCAAAACTGTACACAATACTCCAGATGTGGTCTCACCAGAGCCCTATATTGCCCTATTGCTATATTTAAGAGTGAGTTAGATGTGGCCCTTGTGGCTAAGGGGATCAGAGGGTATGGAGAGAAGGCAGGTACAGGATACTGAGTTGGATGATCAGCCATGATCATATTGAATGGCGGTGCTGGCTCGAAGGGCCGAATGGCCTACTCCTGCACCTAATTTCTATGTTTCTATGTTTCTATACAACTGCAGAAGAACCGATACTGAAATCCTCTTGTTGTGAAGGCCAACAATCCATTAGCATTAGCTCTGAAGAAGGGTCTCGACCTGAAACGTCGCCTATCTCCTTCGCTCCTTAGATGCTGCTGCACCCGCTGAGTTTCTCCAGCCTTTTGTGTGCCCTCGATTCTCCAGCATCTGCAGTTCCTTCTTTAACAATCCATTAGCTTTCTTCACTGCCTGCTGTATCTGCACGCCGGCTTTTAGTAACCGGTGTACAAGGACACCCAGGTCTCGCTGTACCTCCCCCCATTCCATTAGCTCCTCTCCCCTCCCGTCTCCACCCCATCTTTCCCCCTCCCTCCCTCCCCTCCCCCTCCCCCTCCCCCTCCCCTCTGCTGAGCTGCGGGCATGAATGGTTTAAGGTTGCCTCTCGCATCAATCGCACATTAAGGGCTGACGAGGCTGGTTGTTCGACACCAGGGACGGGGGATCGATGCAGGAACTCTCTCTCCCAGCCGGCCGAGATTGCGTTTCTAATGCCTGCTGATTCACCAATAACTCGATCGATGGCCCATCTCAGCAGCACAGCCCTCGTAAATCTGGTCACCCCTGCCACCGTCCCTCTCTCCCTCCCTCCATCCCCCCCCCCCCCTTCTCACGCCCCCCACTCTCCTCTCCATGCTGCTTCCCCCCCCCTCCCCCCCCCCCCCCCCCCACTCTGGGCTTGTACACCCTGGAGTTTAGTAGGATGAGAGGGAATCTGATTGAAACATATAATGGGTTGTATTCAGGAGCTGCCCCGCTGACATTCTTGCTATTGAGGGAGTGCAGCGTAGGTTCACCAGGTTAATCCCCGGGATGGCGGGACTGTCATATGTTGAGAGAATGGAGCGGATGGGCTTGTATACTCTGGAGTTTAGAAGGATGAGAGGGCATCTCATTGAAACATATAAGAATATTAAGGGTTTGGACAGGCTACAGGCAAGAAACATGTTCCCGATGTTGGGAGAGTCCTTAAACACAGTTTAAGAATAAGGCGTAAAGCATTTAGAACGGAGACGAGGAAACACTTTTTTCACACAGAGAGTGGTGAGTCTGTGGAATTCTCCGCCTCAGAGGGCGGTGGAGGCCAGTTCTCTGGATGCTTTCAAGAGAGAGCTAGATAGGGCTCATAAAGATAGCGGAGTCAGGGGATATGGGGAGAAGGCAGGAACGGGGTAGTGATTGTGGATGATCAGCCATGATCACATTGAATGGCGGTGCTGGCTCGAAGGGGCCGAACGGCCTCCTCCTGCACCTATTGTCTATTGCTTCTCCGTTCCTCCCTCCTGCTCTCCCCTCCGCTCTACCTCCCTCCCACCCACCTCTCCCACTCCCCACTCCACGTTCTCTACACCCTCCCCTCTCTCTTCTCTGCTCCTCCCTCCGTTCTCTCCACCCCCTCCCTCCCTCCACTACCCCCCCCTCCCTCTTCTCCCTCCCCCTCGCTTCTCTGACTCTTCCTTCCCTTCTCTCCCTCCTCTCCCGGTAGAGTGGCCGCCTCACAGTGCCAGAGACCCCTGGTTCGATCCTGACCTCGGGTGCTGTCTGCAAGGAGTTTGCACGTTCTCTCCCTGCGACCTGCGTGGGTTTCCTCCGGGTGCTCCGGTTTCCTCCCAAGCTGCGGGTTTGTAAGTTAATGCACTTCTGAAAATTGTAAATTGTAAACTGTCTCCAGTGTGTAGGATAGGATAGAAGAGGATTTCAGTACAGGAGTAAAGAGGTTCATCTGCAGTTGTATAGGGCTCTGGTGAGACCACATCTGGAGTATTGTGTACAGTTTTGGTCCCCTACTTTGAGGAAGGACATCCTTGTGATTGAGACAGTGCAGCGTAGGTTCACGAGATTGATCCCTGGGATGGCGGGACTGTCATATGAGGAAAGATTGAAAAGACCAGGCTTGTACTCACTGAAGTTTAGAAAGATGAGGGGATATCTTATAGAAACATATACAATTATAAAAGGACTGGACAAGCTAGATGCAGGGAAAATGTTCCCTATGGTGGACTAGTCCAGAACCAGGGGCCACAGTCTTCGAATAAAGGGGAGGTCATTTAAGACTGCGGTGAGAAAAAACTTTTTCAAACAGAGAGTTGTGAATTTGTGGAATTCCCTGCCACAGAGGGCAGTGGAGGCCAAATCACTGGATGGATTTAAGAGAGAGTTGGATAGAGCTCTAGGGGCTAGTGGAGTCAAGGGTTACGGGGAGAAGGCAGGCACGGGTTATTGATTGGGGACGATCAGCCATGATCACAGTGAATGGCGGTGCTGGCTCGAAGGGCCGAATGGCCTCCTCCAGCACCTATTGTCTATGTTTCTATGTCAGACAGACAGACAGACACTGCCAGTCAGTGCAGAGTGCGGAGAGGTTTCTGCAGCGCCTGCCGATCCCTTGCTGTTATTGATCCAGGAGTCTGAAAGGCTTCAGAGTGGGAAGATGCTCTCAGGCATCAGGCCCCATAAGTGCATCTCCTGCAATCACGCTCCTCTCTTTAAAACATCCACTCCAACCCCAGCTATTTTTCACACACTATGTTTGTTGTGAACTCCTTCAAAGCACACACACTGCTTGAAGAGATTTCGCAGTGGAGTGGACAAAATTTGTCAGAAAGAACTGCAGACGCTGGTTTAAATCAAAGGTAGACACAAAATGCTGGAGTAACTCAGCGGGTGAGGCAGTATCTCTGGAGAGAAGGAATGGGCGATGTTTCGGCTCGAGTCCCTTCTTCAGACAGCCCTCAATATATGAGGTCTCAGCTTGTGCTCGCTAGAATTTACAATTATACCTTGCCAATCAAACTACAGTGCAGTTTTGGTCCCCTAATTTGAGGAAGGACATTCTTGCTATTGAGGGGGTGCAGGGCAGGTTCACCAGATTAATTCCTGGGATGGCGGGACTGTCATATGCTGAGAGAATGGAGCGGCTGGGCTTGTATACTCTGGAGTTTAGAAGGATGAGAGGGCATCTTGCCATAGAGGGAGTACAGAGAAGGTTCACCAGGTGCAGGAGGAGGCTATTCGGCCCTTCGAGCCAGCACCACCATTCAATGTGATCATGGCTGATCATCCCCAATCAGTACCCCGTTCCTGCCTCCTCCCCATATCCCCTGACTCCGCTATCTTTAAGAGCCCTATTACGCTCTCCCTTGAAAGCATCCAGAGAACCGGCCTCACAGACTCACAACTCTCTGTGTGAAAAAGTGTTTCCTCATCTCCGTTCTAAATGGCTTACCCCTTATTCTTAAACTGTGTGTCCCCTGGTTCTGGACTCCCTCAACATCGGGAACATGTTTCCTGCCTCTAGCGTGGCTAAACCCTTAATAATCTGAAATGTTTCAATACAATCCCCTCTCATCCTTCTAAACTCCAGAGTGTACAAGCCCAGCCGCTCCAAAAGCTGGCCTTTTAAAAGGTGGTTTGGGCTTTTTTTGAAATTTTAATCTTGAATAACCCGCGGGTGGGGGGGAAGGGGTCAGGGGGCAGGGGGTGTGAATAACCCGTGTGGGGGGGGAGGGTGCAGGGGGTGTGAATAACCCGTGGGGGGGAGGGGCGTGGTGTGTGAATAACTCGTGGGAGGGGGGGGGAGGGGGAGGGGCGTGTGGCACTCGGCAGCATCAATGGAAGCTGCTGGAAAAAAGGCTGTCAATGAGAAGCTGCTGTTACCATTCGCAACGTCCCATTGTGATGCAATTGGGGCACCCGGCAGCTTGAGAGCCCATTGCAATTGGTGGCACCGTGGCATCATCAGTTGAAAGTCCTAGAAAAAGGCTATGTGTGAGAACCATTTTAAAACTTTTTTTAAAACTTGAATCGTCAATAACTTGTAAAATATAGGATGAAATTTTAAGTGAACCTGATTACAGCGCGGAAGGGAAAAATGTGAGTCAGAATATGTAAAAATGTAATTAAGTGTTTTAGTGAAGGTAGAAAAACACATACGGGCTCAAACACGCACGTATACATATACACAAGATGATACTTTTAATAGTGTTTAGATATATATATATATGGGCGGTCACGGTGGCGCAGCGGTAGTGAAGTCATTACCGGAGACCCAGGTTCCATCCTGACTATGGGTGCTGTCTGTATGGAATTTGCACATTCTTGACTAGTGCTTGACTAATCTTCGAGCCGGCACCGCCATTCAATGTGATCACGGCTGATCATCCCCAATCAGTACCCTGTTCCTGCCTTCTCCCCATATCCCCTGACTCCGCTATCTTTAAGAGCCCTATCTAGCTCTCTCTTGAAAGTATCCAGAGAACCGCCCTCTGAGGCAGAGAATTCCACAGACTCACAACTCTCTGTGAGAAAAAGTGTTTTCTCGTCTCCGTGTTAATGGCTTACCCCTTATTCTTAAACTGTGTGTGGGCCCTGGTTTTGGACTCCCCCAACATTGGGAACATGTTTGCTGTTTATATCCCCTCTCATCCTTCTAAACTCCAGAGTATACAAGCCCAGCCGCTCCAAAAGCTGGTCTTTTAAAAGGTGATTTGGGCTTTTATTGAAACTTTAATCATGTATAACCCACAGGGGGGGGGGGGATGGGTCAGGGGGCAGGGTGTGTGAATAACCCGGGGGGGGGGAGGGGGAGAGGTGTGTGAATAACCCGTGGGGGGGGAGGGGGAGAGGGGGGGGGGAGGGGGCAGGGTGTGTGAATAACACGTGGGGGGGAGGGGGAAGGGGGAGGGGGAAGGGGGAGGAGGAAGGGGGAGGGGGAGGGGTGTGTGGCACTCGGCAACCCGTAACAATCTTATATGTTTCAATAAGATCCCCTCTCATCCTTCTAAACTCCAGAGAGTACAAGCCCAGCCGCTCCATTCTCCCAGCATATGACATTCCCGCCATCCCGGGTATTAACCTTGTAAACCTACACTGCACTCCCTCAATAGCAAGAATGTCCTTCCTCAAGTTAGGGGATCACAGTGAATGGCGGTGCTGGCTCGAAGGGCCGAATGGCCTACTCCCGCACCTATTGTCTAGTGTCTAGATGCGAGACAGCAGCACTGCCAGTTGCGTCTCCGATCAACACACATGATACATTGCGATAGAACTTTATTTATCCCAGGAGGGAAATTGATCTGCCAACAGTCATAAAACACAACTAGATGCTTGAAACATGATATTAAAGTGAGGAGTGGAATGGATTGGGGATGTGCAAAGATTTTGGGGAGGGGGAGACAGTCTCAGTCGACCCCACGACAGCAGGGGGAGGAGTTGTACAGTTCGATGGCCACAGGGAAGAAGAATCTCCTGTGGCGTTCTGTGCTGCAACTTGGTGGAACCAGTCTGTTGCTGAAGGTGCTCCTCAGGTTGACCAGTGTGTGAGCTGTGTTGTCCACAGGATTCTCCGCAGTTTGAGGAGCATCCTCCCCTCATAGACCAACCTACCCGTGAATCCAACTCCAACTCCACCCCAGGGCGGAACTAGCGTTCCTGACGAGCTTGTTGATCCCGTTGGCGTCCGCGCCCTTCGCCCTGCTGCCCCAGAGAACGGCAGCAAAGAAGATGGCGGCACTGGCCACCACCGATCGCTACAGCATCTTGCTGCAGACATCACTACAGGGCAGTCACGGTGGCGCAGCGGTAGAGTTGCCGCCTTGCAGCGAATGCAGCGCAGGAGACCCGGGTTCCATCCTGACTACGGGCGCTGAGTTAGTACGTTCTTTATTCTAAGACTAAACCAAGGAACTGATTGTGGACTTTGGAAGGAGTAGGATGGGGACCCACAGTCCTGTTTATATCAACGGGTCGATGGTTGAAAGGGTCAAGAGCTTCAAATTCCTGGGCGTGCACATCTGTGAAGATCTGTCCTGGTTCCAGAACACAGATGCAATTATTAAGAAAGCTCACCAGCGCCTCTACTTCCTGAGAAGATTACGGAGAGTCGGTTTGTCAAGGAGGACTCTCTCTAACTTCTACAGGTGTACAGTAGAGAGCTTTCTGACCGGTTGCATCGTGGCTTGGTTCGGCAACTTGAGCGCCCTGCAGAGGAAAAGACTCCAAAAAATAGTAAACACTGCCCAGTCCATCATCGGCTCTGACCTCCCTTCCATCGAGGGGATTTATCACAGTCGCTGCCTCAAAAAGGCTGGCAGCATCATCAAGGACCCACACCACCCTAGCCACACACTCATCTCCCTGCTACCTTCGGGTAGAAGGTACAAGAGCCTGAAGACTGCAACAACCCGGTTTAGGAATAGCTACTTCCCCACAGCCATCAGGCTATTAAACCTGGCTCGGACAAAACTCTGAACATTAATATCCCTCCATCTGTTATTTGCACTTTATTAATTTATTAATTCATGTGTGTATTTACGTATAGAATTGTAGTCAATGCCTTCTATGTTCTGTTGTGCTGTGCAAAGAAAGATTTTCATTGTCCTGTCAGGGACACATGACAATAAACTCTTTTGACTTTTGACTTTGAAGACTGTGGCCCCTGGTTCTGAGGTGTTTCGGGATACAATGCAGAACAATACAATACAAACGCTGTCTGTACGGCGTTTGCACGCTCTCCCCGTCACCTGCTTGGGTTTCCTCCGAGATCTTCGGTTTCCTCCCACACTCCAAAGACATGTAGGTTTGTAGGTTCATTGGCTTGGTAAATGTGAAAATTGTCCCTAGTGGGTACAGGATAGTGTTGGTGTGCGGGGATCGCTGGTCGACACGGACCCGGTGGGCCGAAGGGCCTGTTTCCGCCCTGTATCTATAAACTAAACTAAAGTTCTTCTTCTTATTAATTCTTCTTGCGTATGGGGTGCACAGCCTACAGTTGCAGGACAACTTGTTCTGTTTGATCTGATTTGAATGTGCACGCCGGGTTGATTGCATTTGTCGAAACAGGGCGGACCACACGAAGGTTGCAATCTCCCACCCGAACTGAAGCCAGAGCACCTGGAGAAAACCCACTAGGTCACAGGGAGAAGGCACAAGCTCCGTACAGACAGTGCACATGACAGGGTGAAACCTGGGTCTTTGAGGCAGCAATTGGACTTCCTCACTGACAGACCCCAGTCTGTGAGGGTTGGAAACAACACCGTCTATCATCATCTCTCTGAGCACCGGCTCCCCTCAGGGCTGTGTCCTGAGTCCACTGCTGTTCACCCTGATGACCCACGACTGTTGTGCCAGGTTTAGTACAAACCACATCATGAAGTACGCAGATGACACAACAGTGGTGGGCCTCATCAGGGACGACAATGAGCTGGCTTACAGGGAGGAGGTGAAACAACTGGTGGACTGGTGCCATACGAACAACCTGATCCTGAATGTCGAAAAAACAAAGGAGGTCATCGTCGACTTCAGGAAAAACCGGCACAGTCCCACACTACTTCACATCAATGACAGCGATGTGGAGGTGGTCAGTAGCACTAAGTTCCTGGGGGTGCAGATCTCTAACAGACTGACCTGGTCGAATAACATCTCATCAACAGTTAAGAGAGCGCAGCAGTGGTTGCACTTTCTGCGCCGGATGAGACGAGCTCACCTCCCCCATCCCATCCTCACCACTTTCTACAGGGGCACCATAGAGAGTATTCTGACCAGCTGTATCTCTGTCTGGTTTGGGGACTGTAAAGCCTCTGACTGGAAGTCCGTGCAGAGAGTGGTGAGGACAGCGGAAAAAATCATCGGGACTTCCCTCCCCTCAATCGGGGATATTGCGACCAAACGTTGCGTGTCTAAGGCCAGCAGTATTATGAAGGACCCCACACATCTCCATCACGGACTGTTCACTCTGCTGCCCTCGGGCAAAAGATATCGCAGCATAAGGAGCAGAACATCAAGGTTCTGCAACAGCTTCTTCCCACGAGCCATCAGACTCCTGAATGCCATGTAATGGGCTGCCACCATTGTCTACTTATCCTTTTATCCTATATATCCATTTTATCCATGTCTATCCTTCTGTTAATTTATCGTGTTGCACGGGGAGCCAAATGCAACGTAATTTCTTTGGAACTGCATATATCGATGTATTTCTAAATGGCAATAAAGTTTGTTTGACTTTGACTTTGACCTTGACTTGACTTGAACTCTACCTCCATGCTGGCCAATCCCTCCTTCTGGTAACTCGGAGAAAACCCACGCAGGTCACGGGGAGAACGTGCAAGCTCCGCGCAGACAGCAGCCGTAGTCGGGATCGAACCCAGCGCTGTGTAGGAAGGAGTAACTGTGCCGCCCAGGGTGTGAAGTTAAAAGGGCCGCTCGGCTTCAGGAAGGAAGGGGTTAATGGAAGCGTTGCCTGGGGCGAGGGTTAATCGAGGAGACTGGGACCTGCCCCAGCGTATTCGGGCGACGCAAATATGCTTCACCTCCAGCGGTGCGAACTAATCCTCCCTCCCCTCTTCCCGAGAACAGGGCGGAGGTAAAAAAACCTTTAACCGCGCCTTAAAATCCGCAACAAATAAGTCGTAAGGTCACAAGTGAAAGAGGTAGAATTAGGCCATTCGGCCCATCAAGTCTACTCCGCCATTCAATCATGGCCACACAGTTTAAGAATAAGGGGTCGGCCATTTAGAACGGAGATGAGGAAACACTTTTTCACCCAGAGAGTTGTGATTTTATTGAAACATATAAGATTCTTCAGGGTTTGGACACGTTAGAGGCAGGAAACATGTTCCCAATGTTGGGTGTGTCCAGAACCAGGGGCCACAGTTTAAGATTAAGGGGTAAGTCATTTAAAAAGGAGATGAGGAAACACTTTTTCTCACAGAGAGTTGTGAGTCTGTGGAATTCTCTGCCTCAGAGGGCGGTGGAGGCCGGTTCTCTGGATGCTTTCAAGAGAGAGCTAGATAGGGCTCTTAAAGATAGCGGAGTCAGGGGATATGGGGAGAAGGCAGGAACGGGGTACTGATTGGGGATGGTCAGCCGTGATCACATTCAATGGCGGTGCTGGTTCGAAGGGCCGAATGGCCTCCTCCTGCACCTATTGTCTATTGTCTATAAGTCTACTCTGCCATTCAATCATGGCTGATCTATCTCTCCCTCCCACCGCCATTCTCCTGCCTTCGCCCCAAAACCCCTGACACCCGCACTATTCGAGAATCGAACTACCTCTGCCGAAAAAATATCCACTGACTTGGTCTCAGCATGGCACTATCAGAATGGACAGAGCTGTCTGTACTATCTGAGGAGGCTCAGAACTCTTTCAATGTTCGGTTTAGATTACAGATACAGCGCGGAAACAGGCCCCGCACTCTAAAACTGTCCCACCCTTGTGAGGTTATCCACTTTGGTGGCAAATGCAGGAGTCTAGACTATTATCTGAATGGTGACCGATTAGGAAAAGGGGAGATGCAACGAGACCTGGGTGTCATGGTACACCAGTCATTGAAAGTAGGCATGCAGGTGCAGCAGGCAGTGAAGAAAGCAAATGGTATGTTAGCATTCATAGCAAAAGGATTTGAGTATAGGAGCAGGGAGGTTCCACTGCAGTTGTACAGGGCCTTGGTGAGACCACACCTGGAGTATTGCGTACAGTTTTGGTCTCCTAATCTGAGGAAAGACATTCTTGCCATAGAGGGAGTACTCCAGAGAAGGTTCACCGGACTGATTCCTGGGATGACAGGGCTTTCATTGAGGAAAGACTGGATACTCTCGGCTTGTACTCGCTGGAATTTAGAAGATTGAGGGGGGATCTTATAGAAACGTACAAAATTCTTTAGGGGTTGGACAGGCTAGATGCAGGAAGATTGTTCCCGATGTAGGGGAAGTCCAGAACAAGGGGTCACAGTTTAAGGATCAGGGGGGAAGTCTTTTAGGACTGAGATGAGAAAATCATTTTTCACACAGAGAGTGGTGAATCTGTGGAATTCTCTGCCACAGAAAGTAGTTGAGGCCAGTTCATTGGCTATATTTAAGAGGGAGTTAGATGTGGCCCTTGTGGCTAAAGGGATCAGGGGGTATGGAGAGAAGGCAGGTAAGGGATACTGAATTGGATGATCAGCCACGATCATATTGAATGACGGTGCAGGCTCGAAGGGCCGAATGGCCTACTCCTGCACCTATTTTCTATGTTTCTATACACACACACTAGGGGCAGTTTACAATTTTACCAAGCCAATTAGCCTGCAAACCAGTACGTCTTTGGAGTGTGGGAGGAAACCGGAGCACCCGGAGGAAACCGGCGCGGGTCACGGGGAGAACGTGCAAACTCGATACAGACAGCTCCCGTGGTCAGGATTGAACCCGGGTCTCTGGCACTGTGAGGCAGCAGCTCCAAAGCTGCGCCACCGTGCTACGTTTATGGCTGCCTTGCAGCGCCAGAGACCCAGGGTCGATCCTAACCACGGGTGCTGCCTGTGTGGAGTTTGCACGTTCTCCCTGTGACCATGTGGGTTTTCTCCGGGTGCCCCGGTGTCCTCACACATTCCAAAGACGTGCAGGTTTGTAGGTTAATTGGCCTAAGTGGATACGAAAGTGGGAAAACATGGAACTAGTGTGAATTGGAGATGGACGGTAGGCGTGGACTGGGTGGGTGGGCCGAAGGGCCTGTTTCCATGCAGGGCGTCTATGTTGGTGTGTGTGTGTATTGGTGTGTGTGTATATGTTAGTGTGCGTGTGTGTGTGTGTGCGCATGTGTCTATGTTGGTGTATGTTGGTGTGTGTGTATCTTAGTGTGTGTGTGAGTGTATGTCAGTATGTATGTGTGTGATAGTGTATGTTAGTGTGTGTGTATATGTTAGTGTGTGTGTATGTTAGTGTGTGTGTATGTTAGTGTGTGTGTGTATGTTAGTGTGTGTGTATGTTAGTGTGTGTGTATGTTAGTTTGTGTGTATGTTAGTGTGTATGTGTATGTTAATGTGTGTGTATGTTAGTGTGTGTGTATGTTAGTGTGTGTGTATGTTAGTGTGATAGTGTATGTTAGTGTGTGTGTGTATGTTAGTGTGTGTGTGTATGTTAGTGTGTGTGTATGTGTGTTAGTGTGTGTGTGTATGTGTGTTAGTGTGTGTGTGTATGTGTGTTAGTGTGTGTGTGTATGTTAGTGTGTGTGTATGTGTGTTAGTGTGTGTGTGTATGTTAGTGTGTGTGTATGTGTGTTTATGTTAGTGTGTGTGTGTTAGTGTGTGTGTATGTATGTTAGTGTATGTGTATGTATGTTTGTGTGTGCATGTTAGTGTGTGTGTGTTAGTGTGTGTGTGTGTATGTGTGTTAGTGTGTGTGTGTATGTGTGTTAGTGTGTGTGTGTATGTATGTTAGTGTGTGTGTATGTTAGTGTGTGTGTCTATGTTAGTGTGTGTGTCTATGTTAGTGTGTTAGTGTGTGTGTGTGTTAGTGTGTGTGATAGTGTATGTTAGTGTGTATGTTAGTGTGTGTGTGTCTATGTTAGTGTATGTGTTAGTGTGTGTATGTTAGTGTGTGTGTGCGTATGTTAGTGTGCGTGTGTATGTAATGTCCCTGTCCCACTTAGGAAACCTGAACGGAAACCTCTGGAGACTTTGCGCCCCACCCAAGGTTTCCGTGCGGTTCCCAGAGGTTCCCGGAGGTTTTTGTCCTCCAGCAACCACCTTCAACTAGCATCGCAACCGGCTTCGACTAAAAAAATTACCGATTTTTTAAACGGAAACCACTTTCGACCATTAGGGAGACTGACAAAAACCTCCGGGAACCTCACGGAAACCTTGGGTGGGGGGCAAAGTCTCCAGACGTTTCCGTTCAGGTTTGTGGATAAACAGGGTCTGATCAGGAACAGTCAACATGGATTTGTGCCTGGAAGGTCATGTTTGACAAACCTTCTTGAATTTTTTGAAGAGGTTACTAGGGAAATTGATGAGGGTAAAGCAGTGGATGTTGTCTATATGGAATTCAGTAAGGCCTTTGACAAGGTTCCCCATGGAAGGTTGGTTAAGAAGGTTCAATCTTTGGGTGTTAATGGCGGAGTAGCAAGATGGATTCAACAGTGGCTGAATGGGAGATGCCAGAGAGTAATGGTGGATGGCTGTTTGTCAGGTTGGAAGCCGGTGACCAGTGGGGTGCCTCAGGGATCTGTGTTGGGTCCACTATTGTTTGTCATGTACATCAATGATCTAGATGATGGGGTGGAAAATTGGATAAGTAAGTATGCAGATGATACTAAGATAGGGGGTGCTGTGGATAATGAAGTAGATTTTCAAAGCCTACAGAGAGATTTGGGCCATTTGGAAGAGTGGGCTGAAAGATGGCAGGTGGAGTTTAATGCTGATAAGTGTGAGGTGCTACATCTTGGCAGGACAAATCAAAATAGGACGCACATGGTAAAATTGGTAGCGAATTGAGGAATGCTGTGGAACAGAGGGATCTAGGAATAACTGTGCATAGTTCCCTGATGGTGGAATCGCATGTAGATAGGGTGGTAAAGAAAGCTTTTGGTGTGCTGGCCTTTATAAATCAGAGCATTGAATATAGGAGTGGGGAAGTAATGATAAAATTGTACAAGGCATTGGTGAGACCAATTCTGGAGCATGATGTACAATTTTGGTCACCTAATTATAGGAAGGATGACAACAAAATAGAGAGAGTACAGAGGAGATTTACTAGAATGTTGCCTGGGTTCCAGCAACTAAGTTACAGGGAAAGGTTGAACAAGTTAGGTCTTTATTCTTTGGAGCGCAGAAGGTTAAGGGGGGACTTGATTGAGGTCTTTAAAATGATGAAAGGAATAGACAGAGTTGACGTGGATAAGCTTTTCCCATTGAGGGTAGGAAAGATTCAAACAAGAGGGCATGACATGAGAATTAAAGGACAGAAGTTTAGGGGTAACATGAGGGGGAACTTCTTTACTCAGAGAGTGGTGGCTGTGTGTAATGATCTTCCTGCAGAAGTGGTGGAGGCAGGATCGATTTTAACATTTAAAAGTAAAGTGGATAGGTATATGGACGGGAAGGAAATGGAGGGGTATGGTCTGAGTGCAGGTAGATGGGACTAGGGCGAAATGAATGGTCGACACAGACTGGAAGGGCCGAGAAGGCCTGTTTCCGTGCTGTAATTGTTACATGGTTATATGGTTATATGGTTTCCTAAGTGGGACAGGGGCATTAGTGTGTGTGTGTGTGTGTGTTTGTTAGTGTGTGTGTGGGCACATACTATAACAGCATTTCAAAGGCATTTTCAGTTGGGCTTATTGTCACATGTGCTGAGGTCCAGTGAAAAGCTTTTGTTGCGTGCTAACCAGTCGGCAGAAAGCCAGCACGTGATCACAACCATTCGGAGAGGCAGCGAGAGAGAAAATATTTAGAGGGATTTGGGCCTAACGCGGGCAGGTGGGACTAGCGTAGATGGGTCGAAGGGGCTGTTCTCTCAAATAAAGAAATGAAAATATTTTTAATTAAAGAGAAATATGGCATGTGAACAAACTGAAGGGTAAAGACTCTGAGACTGGGTGCCGAGCAGCTTACTGCAATAATAATTCTCCTCGAGACTTGTTGATGGATTAATCCGACAGATATATCAGGGCTCATTACCGAGCCAGTAATAATCTTTGCTAAGATACACATTGGGCTTTCCACTGAAGTCAAGGGCAGATTCAGACTTGACTCTGGTATTCAGTTTACTTTTAGTTTAGAGATACAGCGCGGAAACAGGCCCTTCGGCCCACCGGGTCCGTGCCGACCAGCAATCCCCTCACACTAATGCCCCTGTCCCACTTGGGAAACCTGAACGGAAACCTCTGGAGACTTCCGTGCGTTTCCCGGAGGTTTTTGTCCTCCGGCAACCACCTTCAACTGGCATCGCAACCGGCTTCGACAAAAAAATTACCGATTTTTAAAACGGAAACCACTTTCGACCATTAGGGAGACTGACAAAAACCTCCGGGGAACTGCACGGAAACCTTGGGTGGAACGCAAAGTCTCCAGAGGTTTCCGTTCAGGTTTCCTAAGTGGGACAGGAGCATAACACTACCCTACACACACCAAGGAGAATTTTTACATTTATACCAAGCCAATTTACCTACAACCCTGTATGTCTTTGGAGTGTGGGAATGTACAAACTCTGTACAGACAGCACCTGTAGTCGGGATCGAACCGGGGTCTCTGGCGCTGTGAGGCAGCAACTCTACCGCCGCGCCATCTTGCTTCCTTTTCTTGCTTCCAATCCCCCCCCCCACCCCTAATTACAATCAGTTTCAAATGTCACCTATCCATGTTCTCCACAGATGCTGCCTGACCCGCTGAGTTACTCCAGCACTCTGTGAAACGTCACCTATCCATGTTCTCCACAGATGCTGCCTGACCCGCTGAGTTACTCCAGCACTCTGTGAAACGTCACCAATCCATGTTCTCCACAGATGCTGCCTGACCCGCTGAGTTACTCCAGCACTCTGTGAAACGTCACCTATCCATGTTCTCCACAGATGCTGCCTGACCCGCTGAGTTACTCCAGCACTCTGTGAAACGTCACCTATCCACGTTCTCCACAGATGCTGCCTGACCCGCTGAGTTACTCCAGCACTCTGTGAAACGCCACCTATCCATGTTCTCCACAGATGCTGCCTGACCCGCTGAGTTACTCCAGCACTCTGTGAAACGCCACCTATCCATGTTCTCCACAGATGCTGCCTGACCCGCTGAGTTACTCCAGCACTCTGTGAAACGTCACCTATCCATGTTCTCCACAGATGCTGCCTGACCCGCTGAGTTACTCCAGAACTCTGTGAAACGTCACCTATCCATGTTCTCCACAGATGCTGCCTGACCCGCTGAGTTACTCCAGCACTCTGTGTCATTTTTTTCCCTCTCAACATTCCCCATCGATGTACTCGATTCAGGGTTCTGAAACAAAGAACTGCAGATGCTGGTTTATGCCAAAAATGGCCACAGAGTGCTGGAGTAACTCAGCGGGTCAGGCAGCATCTGTGGAGAACATGGATAGGTGACGTTTCGCAGAGTGCTGGAGTAACTCAGCGGGTCAGGCAGCATCTGTGGAGAAGAACGGTGGCTGACGTCTTGGGTCGGGCCACTTCTTCAGACATTGTTGGATTTAGACAAGAGACAATAGGTGCAGGACAAGGCCATTCTGCCCTTCGAGCCAGCACCACCACTCAATGTGATCATGGCTGATCATCCCCAATCAGTACCCCGTTCCTGCCTTCTCCCCATATCCCCTGACTCCGCTATCTTTAAGAGCTCTTCTATCTAGCTCGCCCTTGAAAGTATCCAGAGAACCGGCCTCCACCGCTATCTGAGGCAGAGAATTCCACAGACTCACAACTCTCTGGGTCAAAAAGTGTTTCCTCATCTCCATTCTAAATGGCTTACCCCTTATTCTTAAACTGTGTGTCCCCTGGTTCTGGACTCCCTTGGTTGACAGGTGTAAGTTAGACATTGATCAGGGTCCTAATGAGGGGTCCCAACACAAAGGATTTCAGGGGTTACGAGGAGAAGGCAGGAGAGTGGGGTTGAGAGGGAAAGACGGATCAGCCACGATTGAATGGCGGAGTGGGCCTAATTCTGATGATGAACTTATGAAGGGTCATAGAGTAATGGAGAGTCATAGTGATACAGTGCAAACAGGGCTTTCAGCCAAACTTGCCCACACCAACCAACATGTCCAATTTACAGTAGTCCCACCTGCTTTTCCACACAGAGAGTGGTGAGTCTGTGGAATTCACTGCCTCAGAGGGCGTTGGAGGCCGGTTCTCTGGATACTTTCAAGAGGAAGCTAGATAGGGCTCTTAAAGATAGCGGAGTCAGGGGATATGGGGAGAAGGCAGGAACAGGGTACTGATTGGGGATGATCAGCCGTGATCACATTGAATGGCGGTGTTGGCTCGAAGGCCTACTCCTGCACCTATTGTCTATGTCTATTGAACCCGGGTCTCTGCTGCTGAAAGCACTGTAAGGCAAAATGTCTACCACTGCACCACCATGGCGCCCAAGAATTGGCTATAGTATTTTTGTTTAATTCCATTTTAAAAAAATGTTAAAGAAAGAAATAAGGTATAAGCAGAGGTTGGGCAGGAAGGGCCGAATGGCCTCCTCCTGCACCTATTGTCTATTGTCTATTGCCTGCATTTGGCCCATATCCCTCCAAGCCTGTCCTATCCATGTACTTGTCTAACTGTTTCTTAAACGTTGGGGTAGTCCCAGCCTCAACTACCTCCTCCAGCAGCTTGTTCCATAGACCCACCACCCTCTGTGTAAAAACGTTACCTCCCTCTCCCCTGTGACTGCCCACCCCCCCTCCATCCATTATGTATCCATGTTCTCCACAGATGCTGCCTGACCCATCTGCTGAGTTACTCCAGCACTCTGTGAAACGTCACCTATCCATGTTCTCCACAGATGCTGCCTGACCCATCTGCTGAGTTACTCCAGCACTCTGTGAAACGTCACCTATCCATGTTCTCCACAGATGCTGCCTGACCCGCTGAGTTACTCCAGCACTCTGTGACTTTTTGATTTACCTGTTCAAATGTTTTACACAAGTTGTTATTAACGTCATTAACATTAAGATTGCCAACTTCGGTATTGATTGGGTCGGGCTCCTAAATCGAAGCTGTACCTCTCCAGCAGCTACTGTGTGGAGAGAGTTTGATTTAGAGATACAGCGCGGAAACAGGCCATTCGGCCCACCGAGTCCGCGCCGACCAGCGATCCCCACACACTAACTCTATCCTATGCACACTCGGGACAATTAACCTGCAAACCTTTACGTTATTGTAGTGTGGGCGGAAACCGAAGATTAAACGAAACCTAACATTGAAAGAGTTCTAAGCCTCCGTAGAAAGTCCCTTCTGATACAGTGCCAAGCTGACAAACAAATCCAATCCTGTTTTTTCTTTGGAAGAAAGCTGGGGGCATTTGGCAGAGGGTGGTGAATCTGTGGAATTCTTTGCCACAGAAGGCTGCGGAAACCAAGTCAGTGGATATGTATAAAGAAGGGATCGATAGATTGGTGATTAGTGCGGGTGTAAGGGCTTGCGGGGAGAAGGCAGGAGAATGGGGTTAGGAGGGAGAGATAGATCAGCCATGATTGAATGGCAGAGTAGGCTTATAGACAAGAGGTGCAGGAGTAGGCCATTCGTCCCTTCGAGCCAGCACCACCATTCAATGTGATCATGCCAGATTATCCCCAATCAGTACCCCGTTCCTGCCTTCTCCCCATATCCCCGGACACCGCTATCTTTAAGAGCCCGATCTAGCTCTCTCTTGAAAGTATCCAGAGAACTGGCCTCCACCACCCTCTGAGGCAGAGAATTCCACAGACTCACAACTCTCTGGGTGAAAAAGTGTTTCCTCGTCTCCGTTCTAAATGGCTTCCCCTTATTCTTAAACGGTATGTGGCCCCTGGTTCTGGACTCCCCCCAACATCGGGAACATGTTCAAACTAGCATGTCCAAACCCTTAATAACCTAATATGTTTCAATAAGATATCCTCTCATCCTTCTAAACTCCAGAGTGTACAAGCCCAGCCGCTCCATTCTCTCAGCATATGACAGGCCCGCCATCCCGGGAATTAACCTTGTAAACCTACGCTGCACTCCCTCAATAGCAAGAATGTCTTTTCTCAAATTAGGGGACCAAAACTGCACACAATAATCCAGGTGTGGTCTCACTAGGGCCCTGTACAACTGCAGAAGGACCTCTTTGCTCCTATAGTCAACTCCTAAGTAATAACTCCTATAGGAACCGGATCTTGTTGTGAAGGCCAACGTGCCATTCGCTTTCTTCACTGCCTGCTGTACCTAAGAAGCTCCTGTTTCTTCCCACTCTCCAAAGACGTACAGGTTTGCAGGCTAATTGGTTTGGTAAAATTGTAAACTGTCCCTAGTGTGTGTGTGTGTGTGTGTGTGACAGTGTTAATGTGCGGGGAAAGCTGGTTGGCATGGACTCGGTGGGCCGAAGGGCTTGTTTCCGTGCTGTATCTTTAAACTGAAATACAGGGCATTCAGAAAGTATTCAGACCACTTAACTTTTTCCACATTTTGTTACGTTACAGCCTTATTTTAAAATGGATTAAATTATTTTTTTAGTCGTCGATCTAAACACAATACCCCAGATAGAAGAAGTAAAAACAGGTGTTTAGAAATGTTTGCAAAGTATTAAAAATAAATAAGTGAAATATCATATTTACATAAGAATTCAGACTTTTTGCTATGACACTCAAAATTAAGCTTAGGTTCACCCTGTTTCCATAGATTATCCTTGAGATGTATCCACAACTTGATTGGAGTCCACCAGTGGTAAATTAAATTGATTGTACATGATTTGGAAAGGAACACACCTGTCTATATAAGGTCCCTCAGTTGACAGTGCATGTCAGAGCAAACACCAAGCCATGAAGGTGAAGGAATTGTCCGGAGACCTCCGAGACTGGATTGTGTGGAGACAACAGATCTGGGGAAGGGTATAAAACAATTTCTGCAGCATTGCAGGTCCCGAGGAGCACATTGGCCTCCGTCATTCTTAAATGGAAGACCTTTGAAACCACCAGGATTCTTCATAGAGCTGGCCGCCCGGCCAAACTGAGCAATCTGAGGAGAAGGTCCTTGATCAGAGAGGTGACCAAGAACCCGATGGTCACTCTGACAGAGCTCCAGAGTTCCTCTTTGGAGATGGGAGAACCTTCCAGAAGGACAACTATATCTGCGGCACTCCATAAATCAGGACTTTATGGTAGAGTTGCCAGACGGAAGCCACTCCTCAGTAAAAGGCACATGACAGCCCAGTTGTAGTTTGCCAAAAGGCATGAGAAACAAGATTCTCTGGTCTGATGAAACCAAGATTGAACTCTTTGGCCTGAATGCCAAATGGCCTGAATCCCATCTGGAGAGAAGGCAGGTACAGGATACTGAGTTGGATGATCAGCCATGATCATATTGAATGGCGGTGCAGGCTCGAAGGGTCGAATGGCCTACTCCTGCACCTATTTTCTATGTTTCTATCACGTCTGGAGGAAACCAGGCACCGCTCATCACCTGGCCAATACCATACCTACGGTGAAGCATGGTGGTGGCAGCATCATGCTGTGGGGATGTTTTTCAGCAGCAGGAACTGGGAGACTAGTCAGGATCGAGGGAAAGATGAACGGAGCAAAGTACAGAATGATCCTTGATGAAAACCTGCTCCAGAGTGTTCTGGACTTCAGACTGGGTGGAGGTTCACCTTCCAACAGGACAACGACCCTAAGCACACAGCCAAGACAACGCAGGAATGGCTTTGTGACAAGTCTGTGAATGTCCTTGAGTGGCCCAGCCAGAGCCCGGACTTGAACCGGATAGAATATCTCTGGAGGGACCTGAAACGTCGCTCCCCATAAAACCTGACACAGCTTGAGATGATCTGCAGAGAAGAATGGGAGAAGAATGGAACCAAATACAGGTGTGCCAAGCTTGTAGCATCATACCCAAGAAGACTTGAGGCTGTAATCACTGCCAAAGGTGCCTCAACAAAGTACTGAGTAAAGGGTCTGAATAATTATGTAAATGTGATATTTCAGTTATTTATTTTTAATTACTTTACAAAAATTTCTAAACACCTGTTTTTGTTTTTTTTATTATGGGGTAATTTTGTGTATAGATTGATGATAACAAAACTAATTTAATCCATTTTTGAATAAGGCTGTAACGTAACAAAATGTGGAAAAAATGAAGGGGTTAAGAAAGCGAATGGCATATTGGCCGTTATAACAAGAGGAGTTGAGTACAGGAGCAAAGAGGTCCTTCTGCAGTTGTACAGGGCCCTAGTGAGACCACACCTGGAGTATTGTGTGCAGTTTTGGTCCCCTAATTTGAGGAAGGACATTCTTGCTATTGAGGGAGTGCAGCGTAGGTTTACAAAGTTAATTCCCGGGATGGCGGGACTGTCATATGCTGATAGAATGGAGCGGCGGGGCTTGTACACTCTGGAGTTTGGAAGGATGAGAGGGGATCTCATTGAAACATATAAGATTGTTAAGGGTTTGGACACGCATAGAGGCAGGAAACATGTTCCCGATGTTGGGGGAGTCCAGAACTAGGGGCCACACAGTTTAAGAATAAGTGTATACAAAAGTGCTGGAGAAACTCAGCGGGTGCGGCAGCATCTATGGAGCAAAGGAAATAGGCAACGTTTCGGGCCAAAACCCTTCTCGGCTATTTAAAACGGAGACTAGGAAACACAGAGAGATGTGAGTCTGTGTAAATCTTTGCCTCAGAGGGTGGTGGAGGCCGGTTCTCTGGATACTTTCAAGAGAGAGCTAGATAGGGCTCTTGAAGATAGCGGAGTCAGGGGATATGGGGAGAAGGCAGGAACGGGGTCCTGATTGGGGATGATCAGCCATGATCACACTGAATGGCGGTGCTGGCTCGAAGGGCCGAATGGCCTACTCCTGCACCTATTGTCTATTGGGTCTGAATATTTTCTGAATGCACTGTAAACCCAAACGCAGGTTTTATAAGAATGACACAGGAAAACCTGCAGACAGGGAGAAAGCTTGAAGAGTTTGATTGAAAGGGGAGGGGAGAGACTTTGGTAAACTGTGAAGCAGTCCTGTCTACAACTGGCATTTAACCTTGAAGGAACAAATGCTAAAAATAAATATGTAGGGAGGGGTGTGGCATCTTACTGGGGTTAGATTAGGTGTCCCCTGTCCTTGAGTCACTGTGTGACTTGGCAAGTCAGTTTATATTGGCCGTCTTGAAAGATACTCCAACCAAGGAGCCAGTCTGTTGCAATAGACAATAGACAATAGGTGCAGGAGGAGGCCATTCGGCCCTTCAAGCCTGCACCGCCATTCAATGTGCTGATCATCCCCATTCAGTACCCCGTTCCTGCCTTCTCCCCATATCCCCTGACTCCACTATGGCAGGAACGGGGCACTGTTTGTGGATGATCTGCCACGATCACAGTGAATGGCGGTGCTGGCTCGAAGGGCCGAATGGCCTAATCCTGTACCTGTTGTCTATTGAAACGAGCAGATTTCTCCAAAACTAACTCTCTCTTTCAGTCTCTCTCTCAGTCTCTCTCTTTCTCAGTCTCTTCCCCAGGTGCAGGAGGAGGCCATTCTGCCCTTCGAGCCAGCACCACCATTCAATGTGATCAATAGACAATAGGTGCAGGAGGAGGCCATTCAGCCCTTCGAGCCAGCAGCGCCATTCAATGTGATCATGGCTGATCATCCCCAATCAGTGCCCCGTTCCTGCCTTCTCCCCACATCCCCCTGACCCCGCTATCTTTAAGAGCCCGATCTAGCTCTCTCTTGAAAGCATCCAGAGAACCGGCCTCCACCGCCCTCTGAGGCAGAGAATTCCACAGACTCACAACTCTCTGTGAGTCTGAAGAAGGGTCTCGACCCGAAACGTCGCCTATCTCCTTCGCTCCTTAGATGCTGCTGCACCCGCTGAGTTTCTCCAGCCTTTTGTGTAACCCTCTCTGTGAGGAAAAGTGTTTCCTCGTCTCTGTTCCAAATGGTTTACCCCTCATTCTTAAACTGTGTGTGGCCCCTGGTTCTGGACTCCCCCAGCATCGGGAACATGTTTCCTGCCTCTAGCGTGTCTAAACCCTTAACAGCTCAGCAGATCTGATTTAGTTTAGTTTAGAAAACTAAGGCGACACCCTGGCGACACCCTGGCGACATGTCACGGGGGTGAAGCCTGTACGGTCGCGAGTAGTCGCCCAAAGAGTCGTACCTTGTTCTGGTCGCCGCTGAATTTTCAACATGTTGGAATTTTTCGGCGAGTTTGAACGACCTATGACGGGTGCCGGCAGTCGCCGAAAAAGTCGCGTAGGTGGGACAGGCCCTTAACATTACCCTGCACACACCAGGGACAATTTTACACTTGCACCAAGCCAATTCACCTACAAACCTGCACGTCTTTGGAGTGTGGGAGGAAAGCAAAGATCTCGGAGAAAACCCACGCAGGTCACGGGGAGAACGTGCAAACTCCGTACAGGCAGCACCCGTAGTCGGGATGGAACCCGGGCCTCCTGAGGCAGCAACTCTACCACTGGGCCTCTGTGCCACACCATTTTCAAGAGAGAGCTCGATAGGGCTCTTAAAGATAGCGGAGTCAGGGGATATGGGGAGAAGGCAGGAACGGGGTACTGATTGGGGATGATCAGCCAGGATCACATTGAATGGCGGTGCTGGCTCGAAGGGCCGAATGGCCTCCTCCTGCACCTATTGTCTATGGTCTATGTGTTTGGTTGTACTATAGACTTTGCACTATACAGATACCTGACTTTATAGTTATTGGTCTGATAGTATTATTGTTTATGATATGCATTTTACTACATCCACAGGCATGTTACACTGCTGCAAGTAAGGCAATTATTCTGTTTACTTTCCCGTTTTAGAAATGCAGCGCAGAAACGGGCCCTTTTCCCGCCGTGTCCGCGCCGACCAGCGATCCCCGCACCTCAACCCTACCCTGCACACACTCGGGGAAATTTACTCTTGGAAACATAGAAACATAGAAGATAGGTGCAGGAGGAGGCCATTCGGCCCTTCGTGCCAGCACCGCCATTCATTGAGATCATGGCTGATCGTCCCCAATCAATAACCCGTGCCTGCCTTCTCCCCATATCCCTTGACTCCACTAGCCCCTAGAGCTCTATCTAACTCTCTCTTAAATCCATCCAGTGATTTGGCCTCCACTGCCCTCTGTGGCAGGGAATTCCACAAATTCACAACTCTCTGGGTGAAAAAGTTTTTTCTCACCTCAGTCTTAAATAGCATCCCCTTTACGCTAAGACTGTGGCCCCTGGTTCTGGACTCGCCCAACATTGGCGACATTTTTCCTGCATCTAGCTTGTTCAGTCCTTTTATAATTTTTATATGTTTCTTATAAGAACCCCCCCCCCCCACCCACCCCCCCTTATCCTACTAAACTCCAGTGAATACAAGCCTAGTCTTTTCAATCTTTTTCTCACCTCAGTCTTAAATGGCCTACTTATACCAAGTCGAAGGTCGTTGAGGCCAGTTCATTGGCTATATTCAAGAGGGAGTTAGATGTGGCCCTTGTGGCTAAAGGGCTCAGGGGGTATGGAGAGAAGGCAGGTACGGGATACTGAGTTGGATGATCAGCCATGATCATATTGAATGGCGGTGCAGGCTCGAAGGGCCGAATGGCCTACTCCTGCACCTAATTTCTATGTTTCTAAGTGTACAAATCCATGCCAATTAACCTGCAAACCTGTGCTTCTTTGGAGTGTGGGTGGAAACTGAAGCACTCGGAGAAAACCCACGCAGGTGACGGGTTGAACGTACAAACTCCGTACAGACAGCACCCGTAGTCAGGATCGAACCCAGGTCTCTGGTGACGTAAGCGCTGTAAGGCAGCAACTCTGCCGCTGTGCCAACATGCCGCCCATTGTTCCATTGTCAGTACATGAGACTCATAACGTAAATTTTAAATTGTCCCTGGTGAGAAAGTGACAGCGTGCGGGGATCGCTGGTTGGCGCGGACTCGTGGGGCCGAAGCACCCGTTTTTGCATCGTATCCCGAAACACTCCAGAACCAGGGGCCACGCACAGTCTTAGAATAAAGGGGAGGCCATTTAAGACTGAGGTGAGAAAAAACTTTTTCACCCAGAGAGTTGTGAATTTGTGGAATTCCCTGCCACAGAGGGCAGTGGAGGCCAAATCACTGGATGGTTTCAAGAGAGAGTTAGATAGAGCTCTAGGGGCTAGTGGAGTCAAGGGATATGGGGAGAAGGCAGGCACGGGTTATTGATTGGGGACGATCAGCCATGATCACAATGAATGGCGGTGCTGGCTTGAAGGGCTGAATGGCCTCCTCCTGCACCTATTTTCTATGTTTCTAAAACTAAAATTAGTTTAGCCTGAAATTAGTTAAAATAAGTCTGAAGAAGGGTCTCGACCCGAAAAGTTACCCATTCCTTTTCTCCAGAGATGCTGCCTGTCCCATTGAGTTACTCCAGCATTTTGTGTCTATCTTCGGTGTAAACCAGCGCTTGCAGTTCCTTCCAAAATTCAGTTTAGTTCAGGTCATTTTCATGTTTACCGAGGTACAGTGAAAAGCTTTTTGCTCCTTGCCCACCAGTCAGCGGAAAGTCTATGGTCAGGAATTGCAGCGAATTGCGGACGCAGCCCAGACCATCACACAAACCAACCTCCCTTCCATT
>CAUPSL010000738.1:0-12662 GCA_963514005.1 Raja brachyura | reverse complement strand
TCCCAGCCTCGGACTACCTCCTCCGGCAGCTCGTTCCATACACCCACCACCCTCTGTGTGGAAAAGCCTGCCCCTCGAGTCCAATTCAATCTTTCCCCCCCTCACCTTTAAACCGATGTTCCCTATTTCTTGATTCCACCTCCTCTGAGTAAAAGATTCTGTGACTCTCAACCTCTCATGGTTTTGTCCACCTCTATAAGATCGCCCCTCATTCTCCTGCGCTCCAAGGTATAGAGTCCCAGCCTGATCAACCTCTTCCTGTAGCTCAGGCCCCTCGATTCGGTGGCCGATTAGGAAAAGGGGAGATGCAGCGCAACCTGGGTGTCATGGTACACCAGTCATTGAAAGTAGGGCGGGTGCAGCAGGCAGTGAAGAAAGCCAATGGTATATTAGCTTTCATAGCAAAAGGATTTGAGTATAGGAGCAGGGAGGTTCTACTGCAGTTGTATAGGGTCTTGGTGAGGCCACACCTGGAGTATTTGCGTACAGTTCTGGTTCTCCAAATCTGAGGAAGGACCATTATTGCCATAGAGGGAGTGCAGAGAAGGTTCACCAGACTGATTCCTGGGATGTCAGGACTGTCTTATGAACAAAGGACTGGATAGACTCGGTTTTATACTCTCTAGAATTTAGGAGATTGAGAGGGGATCTTATAGAAACTTACAAAATTCTTAAGGGGTTGGACAGGCTAGATGCTGGAAGATTGTTCCCGATGTTGGGGAGGTCCAGGACAAGGGGTCACAGCTTAAGGATAAGGGGGAAATCCTTTAGGACCGAGATGAGAGGGACTTTTTTTCACACAGAGAGTGGTGGGTCTGTGGGAACTCTCTGCCACAGAGGGTAGTTGAGGCCAGTTCATTGGCTATATTTAAGAGGGAGTTAGATGTGGCCCCTTGTGGCTAAGGGGATCAGGGGGTATGGAGAGAAGGCAGGTACGGGATACTGAGTTGGATGATCAGCCATGATCATATTGAATGGCGGTGCAGGCTCGAAGGGCCGAATGGCGGTGCCATTCAATATGAAAGACTGAGAAACAAGAATAAAGCTGTTAGAGAGATCAGCCAAACCTTGGGCTGACCAAAATCTACTGTTTGGAATATCATTAAGAAGAAAGAGAGCACTTGTGAGCGTACTAATCGCAAAGGGACTGGCAGGCCAAGGAAGACCTCCACAGCTGATGGCAGAAGAATTCTCTCTATAATAAAGAAAAATCCCCAAACTGATCAGAACCACTCCTTGGGAGTCAGGTGTGGATTTGCCGATGACCACTGTCCGCAGAAGACTTCATGAACAGAAATACAGAGGCTACACTGCAAGATGCAAACCACTGGTTAGACGCAAAAATAGGATGGCCGGGTTACAGTCTGCCAAGAAGTACTCACAAGAGCAGCCACGGTTTTGGAAAAAGGTCTTGTGGACAGATGAGATGAAGATTAACTTGTATCAGAGTGATGGCAAGAGCAAGGTATGGAGGAGAGAAGGATCTGCCCAAGATCCAAAGCATTCCACCTCATCTGTGAAACACGGTGGTGGGGGTGTTACAGCCTGGGCATGTATGGCTGCTGAAGGTACTGGCTCGCTTATCTTCATTGATGATACAACTGCAGATGGTAGGAGCATAATGAATTCTGAAGTGTATAGACACATCCTATCTGCTCAAGTTCAAACAAGTGCCTCAAAACGCATTGGCCGGCGGTTCATTCTACAGCAAGACAATGATCCCAAATTGAGAATGTTCTCAATTCTGTTAATCCTGGCTGCCTCCTCCAATTCCCACCTCTCCCTCAGCCCTCGGGCCCTGGCATTCCCTCTCTCTCTATCTCTCCCCACCCAAGTTGCACTAGCTTCTCATTTTCACACCACAAACAGCTTACAATGGCCTGTTTCCTTTATCATCGATACTTTTTTGCATATCTTTCATTCATTGTTCTTTATCTCTCCACATCACTGTCTATATCTCTCGTTTCCCTGATCCCTGACCAGTCTGAAGAAGGGTCTCGACCCGAAACGTCGCCTATCTCCTTCGCTCCTTAGATGCTGCTGCACCCGCTGAGTTTTCTCCAGCTTTTTGTGTGACCAATGTTCCCAAACATACTGCTGAAGCAACAAAGGAATTTTTCCAAAGCTAAAGAAAAGGGTCAGTTCTTGAGTGGCCAAGTCAATCACCCGATCTGAACCCAATTGAGCGTGCCTTTTATATGCTGAAGAGAAAACTGAAGGGGACTAGCCCCCAAAACAAGCAGAAGCTAAAGGGTTACACAAAAAGCTGGAGAAACTCAGCGGGTGCAGCAGCATCTAAGGAGCGAAGGAGATAGGCGACGTTTCGGGTCGAGACCCTTCTTCAAGCTAAAGTTGGCTGCAATACAGGCCTGGCGGAGCATCACCAGAGAAGCCACCCAGCAACTGGTGATGCCCATGGATCGCAGACTTCAAGCAGTCATTGCATGCAAAGGATATGCAACAAAATACTAAACATACGTGACATTGCTGTGTCCCAAACATTATGGAGCCCTGACATGGGGGGACTATGTATAAACACAGCTGTGATTTCTACATGGTGAAACCAAAATGTATAAAAAATGGCCTTTATTTAAATCTGACAATGTGCACTTCAACCACATGTGATTTTTTTCGATTACAAATCTCAAGTTGTGGAGTCCAGCGGCAAATAAATAAATGATGGGTCTTTGTCCCAAACATTATGGAGGGCACTGTACCACATCGGTGACCCTCGGACTATCCTTGATCGGACTTTACTGGCTTTATCTTGCACTAAACGTTATTCCCTTATCACGTATCCGAACACTTGGAATGGCTCGATTGTAATCACGTATTGTCTTTCCGCTGGCTGGTTAGCACGCAGCAGCAGCCTTTCACTGTACCTCAGTACACGTGACAATAAACAAAACTATATTGGGGGGGGGGGGCTCGTGGGGTGTGGGCTATGGATGTAGGTTTTTGTGGGAGTAACGATTTATATATTCTTATAAGATTCTTATAATCTTATAAGATTCTTAGGGGGCAAATGTTTGGCAGATGCAGTATAATGTGGATAAATGTGAGGTTATCCACTTTGGTGGCAAAAATAGGAAAACCGACTACTATCTAAATGGTGGCCGATTAGGAAAAGGGGAGATGCAGCGCGACCTGGGTGTCATGGTACACCAGTCATTGAAAGTAGGCATGCAGGTGCAGCAGGCAGTGAAGAAAGCCAATGGTATGTTAGCTTTCATAGCAAAAGGATTTGAGTATAGGAGCAGGGAGGTTCTACTTCAGTTGTACAGGGTCTTGGTGAGGCCACACCTGGAGTATTGCGTACAGTTCTGGTCTCCAAATCTGAGGAAGGACATTATTGCCATAGAGGGAGTGCAGCGAAGGTTCACCAGACTGATTCCTGGCATGTCAGGACTGTCTTATGAACAAAGACTGCATAGACTCGGTTCATACTCTCTAGAATTTAGGAGATTGAGAGGGGATCTTATAGAAACTTACAAGATTCTTAGGGGGTTGGACAGGCTAGATGCAGGAAGATTGTTCCCGATGTTGGGGAGGTCCAGGACAAGGGGTCACAGCTTAAGGATAAGGGGGAAATCCTTTAGGACCGAGATGAGAAGGACTTTTTTCACACAGAGAGTGGTGGGTCTCTGGAACTCTCTGCCACAGAGGGTAGTTGAGGCCAGTTAATTGGCTATATTTAAGAGGGAGTTAGATGTGGCCCTTGTGGCTAAGGGGATCAGAGAGTATGGAGAGAAGGCAGGTATGGGATACTGAGTTGGATGATCAGCCATGATCATATTGAATGGCGGTGCAGGCTCGAAGGGCCGAATGGCCTACTCCTGCACCTAATTTCGATGTTTCTATGTTTCTATGTATAGTTGTACATGTGTAAGAAAGAACTGCAGATCGAAGGTAGACAAAAATGCTGGAGAAACTCAGCGGGTGAGGCAGCATCTGTGGAGCGAAGGAATAGGCGACGTTTCGGGTCGAGACCCTTCTTAAGACTGATGCGGGGGTGGGGGGGGGGGCGGGAAGAAGAAAGGAAGATGCGGAGACGGTGGGCTGTGGGGGAGCTGGGAAGGGGAGGGGAAGGAGGGAGAAAGCAGGGACTACCTGAAATTGGAGAAGTCAATGTTCATACCGCTGGGGTGTAAACTACCCAAGCGAAATATGAGGTGCTGCTCCTACAATTTGCGCTGGGCCTCACTCTGGCCATGGAGGAGGCCCAGGACAGAAAGGTGGGATTTGGGTTGAACAGTTGAGTTTGATTAGACACCCGTACTAATCATACTTGAATGGATTCCACGCCAGTGTGGGCCACATGAGTGGCCTGGGCGTGGGGTAAAATTGTGATTTGGGGAAACTGTATGTATGTATGTATGTATGTGTAGCCTCCGAGAATGTCAGATGGAGTTTTGTATGGATCATGTCTTGTACAGATTTATTTCTCGAATAAAGTCTATTTATGAAATTTAAAAAAAATCACACTTGAATCAGGTACGGGTCACAAAGCTTTAGTTCAGTTTATTGTCCCGTGTACCGAGGTACAGTGAAAAGCTTTTGTTGCGAGCTAACCAGTCAGCGGAAAGACAACATATAGAAACATAGAAATTAGGTGCAGGAGTAGGCCATTCGGCCCTTCAAGACTGCACCACCATTCAATGTGATCATGGCTGATCATCCAACTCAGTATCCCGTACCTGCCTTCTCTCCATACCCTCTGATCCCCTTAGCCACAAGGGCCACATCTAACTCCCTCTTAAATATAGCCAATGAACTGGCCTCAACTACCCTCTGTGGCAGAGAGTTCCAGAGACCCACCACTCTCCTTGTGAAAAAAATCCTTCTCATCTCGGTCCTAAAGGATTTCCCCCTTATCCTTAAACTGTGACCCCTTGTCCTGGACCTCCCCAACATCGGGAACAATCTTCCTGCATCTAGCCTGTCCAGCCCCTTAAGAATTTTGTAAGTTTCTATAAGATCCCCTCTCAATCTCCTAAATTCTAGAGAGTATAAACCGAGTCTATGCAGCCTTTGTTCATAAGACAGTCCTGACATCCCAGGAATCAGTCTGGTGAACCTTCTCTGCACTCCCTCTATGGCACATATGATTACAATCGAGCCGTCCACAGTGTACAGATACAGGATAAAGGGAAGAGCGATGGAATAAGGGGTCAGGGCTGTGTGCTTTGAGGGTGTGGGCTGTAGGTTGGGGTCGGGGTTGGGTCTGTAGGTTTGAGGGGACAGTGAGGGCCAGGGCTGGGGAACCTGCCACCTTAAGGCCACATGCGGCCTTCTAGGACATTAAGTGCAGCCTTTTGAACAAATCCAAATTTTGTAGAACAAATCCTTTTATTTTTATTAATATGTTTTTGTTCGTCTTTTATAATTTTTATTTTAATCTTAAAATGAACCTATTTAAAATACCAAAGAGTAAAAAGAGGATTCAATGAAATAATCCTCCCCGACTGACGGCCTCAATTAAAACATTAGTAAGTCACGAGGGCTATTTTAACAAAATAATGTACATTTTGAAGTAGATCTAATTGAAGTCTCTTGGATGCGGCCATACTAGATTACAGCTAACTTAATGCGGCATTCTAACATGAAAAGGTTCCCCACCCCTGGTGTGGGCTGTGGGTCCTGGTTGGGGTCTGTAGGTTTAAGGAGACAGTGTGGGTTGGGGTCTGTGTTGGGGTCTGTAGATTTAAGGGGACAGTGTGGGTTGGGGTCTGTGTTGGGGTCTGTAGATTTAAGGGGACAGTGTGGGTTGGGGTCGGGGTCAGGACTGTAGGTTTAATGGGACAGTGTGGGTTGGGGTCTGTAGGTTTAAGGGGACAGTGTGGGTTGGGGTCAGGGTCTGGGTGCAGGTTTAAGTGGACTGTGGGCTATGGGTCAGGGTCTGGGTGTAGGTTTAAGGGGACAGTGTGGGCTGGGGTTGGGGTCTGGGTGCAGGTTTAAGGAGACAGTGTGGGCTGGGGTTACACAAAAAGCTGGAGAAACTCAGCAGGTGCAGCAGCATCTAAGGAGCGAAGGAGATAGGCGACGTTTCGGGTCGAGACCCTTCTTCAGACTGGTCAGGGATCAGGGAAACGAGAGATATAGACGGTGATGTGGAGAGATAAAGAACAATGAATGAAAGATATGCAAAAAAGTATCGATGATAAAGGGAACAGGCCGTTGTAAGCTGTTTGTGGTGTGAAAATGAGACTTGGGTGGGGGAGAGATAGAGAGAGAGGGAATGCCAGGGCCCGAGGGCTGAGGGAGAGGTGGGAAGGGGAGGAGACAGCAAGGGTTAACAGAATTGAGAAAATTCAATGTTTAAGCCCAGAGGATGCAGACTCCCCAAGCGGAATATGAGGTGCTGTTCCTCCAACTTGCGGTGTTGCTCACTCTGGCCGTGGAGGAGGCCCAGGACCGAGAGGTCGGATACGGAATGGGAGGGGGAGTTGAAGTGCTGAGCCACCGGGAGGTCGGGTTGGTTATTGCGGACCGAGCGGAGGTGTTCGGCAAAACGATCGGCCAGCCTCCGCTTGGTCTCACCGATATAGATCAGCTGGCATCTGGAGCAACGGATGCAGTAGATGAGGTACTCCAGTGTGGGCTGGGGTTGGGGTCTGGACTGTAGGTTTAAGGGGACAGTGTGGGCTATGGGTACACAAAAGGCTGGAGAAACTCAGCGGGTGCAGCAGCATCTAAGGAGCGAAGGAGATAGGCGACGTTTCGGGTCAAGACCCTTCTTCAGACTGAACTGAAGGCTGTGGGTTGGGGTCTGGGTGCAGGTTTAAGGGGACAGTGTGGGCTGTGGGTTGGGGTCTGGGTGCAGGTTTAAGGGGACAGTGTGGGCTGGGGTTGGGGTCTGGGTGCAGGTTTAAGGGGACAGTGTGGGCTGGGGTTGGGGTCTGGGTGCAGGTTTAAGGGGACAGTGTGGGCTGGGGTCAGGGTCTGGGTTCAGTTTAAAGGGACAGTGTGGGCTGGGGTCAGGGTCTGGGTGCAGGTTTAAGGGGACAGTGTGGGCTGGGGTTGGGGTCTGGGTGCAGGTTTAAGGGGACAGTGTGGGCTGGGGTCAGGGTCTGGGTGCAGTTTAAAGGGACAGTGTGGGCTGGGGTCAGGGTGCAGGTTTAAGGAGACAGTGTGGGCTGGGGTTGGGGTCTGGGTGCAGGTTTAAGGGGACAGTGTGGGCTGGGGTTGGGGTCTGGGTGCAGGTTTAAGGGGACAGTGTGGGCTGGGGTTGGGGTCTGGGTGCAGGTTTAAGGGGACAGTGTGGGCTGGGGTTGGGGTCTGGGTGCAGGTTTAAGGGGACAGTGTGGGCTGGGGTTGGGGTCTGGGTGCAGGTTTAAGGGGACAGTGTGGGCTGGGGTTGGGGTCTGGGTGCAGGTTTAAGGGGACAGTGTGGGCTGGGGTTGGGGTCTGGGTGCAGGTTTAAGGGGACAGTGTGGGCTGGGGTTGGGGTCTGGGTGCAGGTTTAAGGGGACAGTGTGGGCTGGGGTTGGGGTCTGGGTGCAGGTTTAAGGGGACAGTGTGGGCTGTGGGTCTGGGCTTGGGTGATGATAGTTGGACAGTCGGTGAGCCGGGAGGGACTAGTTTCAGTGCCGGCCCCGGCCTTGGTTTCCTGGCGGGCCGGATGGCCGGCGAGGCTTTATTTAGCCGGGGCGAAAGGCAAAACCCACCGGCCGTCTTCACACCCTTATATTTAGGAGATGGCAGCGTCTCAGGCTCGTCGCTTGGCCGCCCTCCAACTCCCCGCTCACCACCGGCCTTCGCATTCCTCCCTCTTGTGTTTCCCGCACCCTCTCGGGTTACAACCCAACCCCCCCCCCACTCCCCTCCCGTCACCTGTTCCGCACCGATCTAGTGACAGTGACCTGCGAGCCGACTGGCAGGAGCACGGCTCACTAGGGCGCATCGGGTAGAGCTGCTGCCTCACAGCGCCGGAGACCTGGGTTCGATCCCGACCTCGGCTGCTGTCTGCGCGGAGTTTGCACGTTCTCCCCATGGCCTGCCTGCTGCTCCGTGTTGCTCCCACACACACTCCAAATACAGGTGCAGGAGTAGAGGCCATTCGGCCCTTCCAGCCAGCACCGCCATGCAATGTGATCACAGCTGATCATCCCCAATCAGTACCCCATTCCTGCCTTCTCCCCATATCCCCCTGACTCCGCTATCTTTAAGAGCCCTATCTAGCTCTCCCTTGAAAGTATCCAGAGAACATAGAAACATAGAAAAATAGGTGCAGGAGTAGGCCATTCGGCCCTTCGAGCCTGCACCGCCATTCAATGTGATCATGGCTGATCATCCAACTCAGTATCCCGTACCTGCCTTCTCTCCATACCACCTGATCCCTTTAACCACAAGTGCCACATCTAACGCCCTCTTAAATATAGCCAACGAACTGGCCTCAACTACCTTCTGTGGCAGAGAGTTCCAGAGACTCACCACTCTCTGTGTAAAGAATGTTTTCCTCATCTCGGTCCTAAAGGAATTCCCCCTTATCCTTAGATTGTGACCCCTTGTTCTGGACTCCCCCAACATCGGGAACAATCTTCCAGCATCTAGCTTGTCCAACCCCTTAAGAATTTTGTAAGTTTCTATAAGATCCCCCCTCAATCTTTTAAATTCCAGCGAGTACAAGCCAAGTCTATCCAGTCTTTCCTCATATGAAAGTCCTGACAGCCCAGGAATAAGAACCGCCCTCTGAGGCAGAGAATTCCACAGATTCACAATTCTGTGTGAAAAAGTGTTTCCTCGTCTCCGTTCTAAATGGCCGACCCCTTATTCTTAAACTGTGTGTGTGGCCCCTGGTTCTGGACTCCCCCAACATCGGGAACCTCCAGCGTGTCCAAACCCCTTGACGTGCGGGTTTGTAGCTTCTGAAAGTTGTCCCTGACCCCGAGTGTGAACAGGTGATCGCTGGTCGGTGCGGAGACTCGGTGGGCCGAAGGGCCTGTATTTCTAAACTGAGCTACCTGCTGTACTTATGTGTGGCTCGGTGTGATTTGACTACAAAGCTTTCCACTGCATTTCGTTACGGAAAAACTGCAGCTGCGACGTTTCGGGTCGAGACCCTTCTTCAGACTGGGTCTTGACCCGAAACACCACCCGCTCCTTCCATCCAGAGATGCTGCCTGTCCCGCTGAGTTACCCCGGCATTTTGTGTCTTATCTTCATATCACGAGAAGGCAGTGGAATGGGGCTAGGAGGGAAAGATAGATCAGCCATGATCGAATAGCGGGGTAGACTTGATGGGCCGAATGGCCTAATTCCGCTCCTGTGACGTCTGAACTTATTTCCTCGCTGTTGGTGTGTGGAAGCTGCTGAAGCTGTTTAAAGGCCTGTATTGAAACATGTAAGATTATTAAGGGTTTGGACACGCTAGAGGCAGGAAACATGTTCCCGATGTTGGGGGAGTCCAGAACCAGGGGCCACACACACACAGTTTAAGAATAAGGGGTCGGCCATTTAGAACGGAGGCGAGGAAACACTTTTTCTCACAGTGAGTTGTGAGTCTGTGGAAACATGTTCCCGATGTTGGGGGACTCCAGAACCAGGGGCCACACACACAGTTTAAGAATAAGGGGTCGGCCATTTAGAACGGAGGCGAGGAAACACTTTTTCTCACAGAGTGTTGTGAGTCTGTGGAAACATGTTCCCGATGTTGGGGGACTCCAGAACCAGGGGCCACACACACACAGTTTAAGAATAAGGGGTCAGCCATTTAGAACGGAGGCGAGGAAACACTTTTTCTCACAGAGTGTTGTGAGTCTGTGGAATTCTCTGCCTCAGAGGGCGGTGGAGGCCGGTTCTCTGGATGCTTTCAAGAGAGAGCTAGATAGGGCTCTTAACGATAGCGGAGTCAGGGGATATGGGGAGAAGACAGGAACGGGGTACTGATTGGGGATGATCAGCCGTGATCACATTGAATGGCGGTGCTGGCTCGAAGGGCCGAATGGCCTCTACTCCTTCTTCTTCTTCGTGTGGCGTGCACAGCCTAAAGTTGTTGGACAACTTGTTCTATTTGATCGTCCGTTTGTGCACGTCGAGTTGATTGCATTAGTCGAAAGTTGCAATCTTCCACCCCACCTATTGTCAAATTTAATTCATACATTTTATTATTCAATCTTTGGGCGGCACAGTAGAGTTGCTGCCTCACAGCACCGGAGCCCCGGGTTCGATCCTTACCTCGGGTGCTGTCTGTGCGGAGTTTGCACGTTCTCCCTGTGACTGCGTGGGTTTTCTCCGGGTGCTCCGGCCTCCGCCCACGTCCCAAAGACGTGCGGGTTTTTTTTAGGCTAATGGGAGCCCTCCACGAATCGCTGCTCGAGTCCGGGGAGTGGATGGGAAAGTGGGGTCATTTGCGAGCAGGTGAGTGGTGGTGAGCACGCAGCATGTGGGCCGAAGGGCCTGTTTCCACGCTGTGTCTTTGCAACAGTTCAATCAGGGACGGCTCACTTCAGTGGAGTGGGAAAAACCGACGTACATCAGGACCACCAGCAGAGGGCAGCCAAGGGTGCCTTAGGGTGCTGAGCACCCAGGGGTGAAAGTTGGAGGTGCCGTGGGTGCTACCTGAAGGTTTAGTGGGACAGTTGGCATCACTCGAAGGACTGAGCTGCAGGGAGATGTTGAGCAAGCTCAGACTTTATTCCTTGGAACGTAGCAAACATGGATTCTGCTGGAGTAGGCCATTCGGCCCTTCAAACCAGCACCGCCATTCAATATGACCATGGCTGATCATCCCCAATCAGTAACCCCGTTCCTGCTTTCTCCCCATATCCCTTGATTCCGTTAGCCCCAACAGCTAAATCTAACTCTCTCTTGAAAACATCCAGTGAATCGGCCTCCACTGCCTTCTGTGCCAGAGAATTCCACAGATTCACAACTCTCTGGGTGAAGGGTCTCGACCCGAAACGTCGCCTATCTCCTTCGCTCCTTCGATGCTGCTGCACCCGCTGAGTTTCTCCAGCCTTTTGTGTAACCCTCTCTGGGTGAAGAAGTCTCTCCTCATCTCAGTCCTAAATGGCCGACCCCTTATTCTTAAACTGTGCGTGGCCCCTGGTTCTGGACTCCCCCAACATGGGGAACATTTTTCCTGCAACTAGCCTGCCCAATCCCTTAAGAATTTTATATGTTTCTATAAGATCGCCTCTCATCCTTCTAAGTTCCAGCGAATACAAGCCCAGTCGACCCATTCTTTCATCGTATGTCAGTCCCGCCATCCCAGGGATTTATCTCTCCCTCCCTCTCTCCTCTATCTATTCCCTCTCACTTTCTCCCCTTCTATCTCTCTCTTTCTCTCCCTCCTCCCTCTCACTCTCTCCCTCCCTCTCTCTCCATCTATCTCTCCCTCTCTCTGTCTCTCCCTCTGGCTTTCTCTCCTTCCCTCTCTCTCCATCTATCTCTCCCTCTCTCTGTCTCTCACTTTCTCTCCCTCCCTCTCTCTCCATCTATCTCTCCCTCTCTCTGTCTCTCCCTCTCACTTTCTCTCTCTCCAGGGCCGGACTTTCACCTGCTGAGGCCCTGAGCTGTGTGAAATTTGAGGCCCTTCTTTAAATAAATTCGGGTAAAAAATTATAAAATAAAAATATGTTTCAAAAAATGAGGCCCCCGAGAGTGTGTGGCCCTAAGCTATAGCTTATTTAGCTTATAGGTAAGTCCAGCACTGTCTCTCTCCCTTCTCCCTCTCACTTTCTCCCTCTCTTTCTCTCCCTCCCTCTCTCCCACTTTCTCGCCCTCCCTCACTTTCTCCCCTTCTATCTCTCCATCTCACTTTCTCCCCTTCTATCTCTCCATCTCACTTTCTCCCCTTCTATCTCTCCATCTCACTTTCTCCCCCTCTATCTCTCTCTTTCTCTCCCTCCCTCTCTCTCTTTCTCTCTCTCTTTCTCTCCCTCCCTCTCTCTCTCTCTATCTCTCCCTCTCACTTTCTCCCTCTCTCTCTCTCCCTCCCTCTCTCACTTTCTCTCTCTCTCTCCCTCCCTCTCACTTTCTCTCTCTCCCTCTCACTTTCTCCCTCTCTTTCTCTCCCTCCCTCTCTCACTTTCTCTCTCCCTCTCACTTTCTCCCTCTCTTTCTCTCCCTCCCTCTCTCTCTATCTCTCCCTCTCACTTTCTCCCTCTCTTTCTCTCCCTCCCTCTCTCTCTTTCTCTCCCTCCCTCTCTCTCTTTCTCTCTCTCTATCTCTCCCTCTCACTTTCTCCCTCTCTTTCTCTCCCTCCCTCTCTCTCTCTCTATCTCTCCCTCTCACTTTCTCTCTCTCTCTCCCTCTCCCTTTCTCCCCGTCTATCTCTCCCTCCCTCCCTCTTTCTCACCCTCCCTCTCTCCTCCCACCCACTTTCTCTCTCACACACCCCTCCCCTCCCCTCTCTCCCCCAGCCCCTGTCTCTTTAAGCGGAGACGCCAGCTCTTCCTGTGGACGGAGTGGAGCAGCCCTGTGCGAACCCAGACAGTGACGGGACACGGGCGGCTGCTGCTGCTGCTGCAGACAGACACACAGACAGACAGACAGGGGCCGGGCGGGGCGGCAGGCGATGGGCCGAGCGGCGGGCGCTGGCCGGCAGGAGGGTGCGGCTGGCCTGGCTGCTGCTGCTCTCGGTCGTGGCCGTGAGTCTGGCCAGCTTCACCCTGCTCGTCGCAGCCCTGTCCTGGGTGGAGTTCCGCAGCCTCTCCCGC
>CAUPSL010000737.1:0-69263 GCA_963514005.1 Raja brachyura | reverse complement strand
GACACCAGACAGACACAGACAGACAGACAGACACAGACAGACAGACAGAAAGACAGACACAGACAGAGAGACAGACAGACAGAGAGACAGACAGACAGACAGAAAGACAGACACAGACAGAGAGACAGACAGACAGAGAGACAGACACCAGACAGACAGACAGACAGACAGACAGACAGACAGACAGACAGACAGACACCAGACAGACAGACAGAGAGACAGACAGACAGACAGACAGACAGACAGACAGACAGACAGACACCAGACAGACAGACAGAGAGACAGACAGACAGACAGACAGACAGACAGACAGACAGACAGACAGACAGACACCAGACAGAGAGACAGACAGACAGACAGACAGACAGACAGACAGAGAGACAGACACAGACAGACAGACAGACAGAGAGACAGACAGAGAGACAGACAGACAGAAAGACAGACACAGACAGACAGACAGACAGACAGACACAGACAGAGAGACAGACAGACAGACAGACAGACAGACAGACAGACAGACAGACAGACAGAGCGGGCGGTTCAGGTTCAGGTTCAGGTGCAGGAGGTTGTTAGTTCATCACCAACCGCAATAAGTCACCAATCTACACCGACTATCACAATCAGGGCTCTCACCCTCTGCCCAGGGCCGGCCTTAGGAGGTGCGGGGCCCGGTTGAGCCCCAGGTTCCCAGCCAAGGTCTGTAGAATCATAGAAATACAAATAAAGTCTAGTATAGACTTTATATCTCTACGGTAGAATGGAAAGTAATCAAAATGTGCGCTTAAAAAGTGCCTGCGAGTTAATGGACCAAACAGATCTAAGCTACATTTTAATATAAAATTGCACACATGTAAGCCTACAGGTAACAAACAACATGTGTAGATCACCTCTGGAAAGTCTACAAGCAAAGGTCCCTTTGTTCAGAGATTGGTGATAAATGATAATAATAATACATAAATATTAAGTAAATGTGAAAATAATAAATTAAAATAAAAAAGGGCCGGGAAAAGATTATTTAATAGTAAATAATTACAAATAATAATTAAAAATGATAATAATAAATAACTAATAATACATGGTAAATGGTAGGGAATTGAGGAATGCTGTGGAACAGAGGGATCTAGGAATAACTGCGCATAGTTCCCTGAAGGTGGAATCGCATGTAGATAGGGTGGTAAAGAAAGCTTTTGGTGTGCTGGCCTTGGGACAGGGAGAGAAATTAAGGGACAGAAGTTTAGGGGTAACATGAGGGGGAACTTCTTTACTCAGAGAGTGGTGGCTGTGTGGAATGAGTTTCCAGCAGAAGTGGTGGAGGCAGGATCGATTTTAACATTTAAATCAGAGCATTGAATATAGGAGTAGGGAAGTAATGTTAAAATTGTACAAGGCATTGGTAAGACCAATTCTGGAGTATGGTGTACAATTTTGGTCACCTAATTATAGGAAGGATGTCAACAAAATAGAGAGAGAGTACAGAGGAGATTTACTAGAATGTTGCCTGGGTTCCAGCAACTAAGTTACAGAGAAAGTTAGGTCTTTATTCTTTGGAGCGCAGAAGGTTAAGGGGGGGACTTGATTGAGGTCTTTAAAATGATGAAAGGGATAGACAGAGTTGATGTGGATAAGCTTTTCCCATTGAGGGTGGGGAAGATTCAAACAAGAGGGCATGACATGAGAATTAAGGGACAGAAGTTTAGGGGTAACATGAGGGGGAACTTCTTTACTCAGAGAGTGGTGGCTGTGTGGAATGAGCTTCCAGCAGAAGTGGTGTGAGGCAGGATCGATTTTAACATTTAAAAGTAAAGTGGATAGGTATATGGATGGGAAGGGAATGGAGGGGTTTGGTCTGAGTGCAGGTAGATGGGACTAGGGGAAAATAAATGGTCGGCACGGACTGGAAGGGCCGAGAAGGCCTGTTTCCGTGCTGTAATTGTTATATGGTTATAAAATGTGTAGATCACCTCTGGAAAGTACATAGTTACAATACCACTTGTTTTAGTGACTGAAATGAAAAAAAAAAGTAATTTAATAAACTAGATCCTGGCAAAACCAATAACTATTGGCAAAAAACCAGTCCAGGCATTACATTTTGGGCTTCAGCCCCATCCTCCCCTTTGGGCTTCTACCCCATCCTAACTTAGTTGTGTGTGTGTGTGTGTGTGTGTGTTAGTTGTGTGTGCGTGATGTGTGCAGGGCTGCCAACATTGGGTGAGAGTTGAGAACAATACTGTTCCATAAAAACACTGGCCTTTCTGATTTTTTGTTGTTGTTAGTTTTGAAAATCTTTTAATTTTTGATCACATTCATTATTTCAATTTAAACCATTTTAAACAGGTCAACGCTTTTCTTTTTGTTCAAACGTGGACGATTTTTTCAATATTTATTTATATTTGGATAAATTCTTTTTGAAAAGATTATTGCATAAATGTTTAAAATCGTTGCGCTTATTGGATCCGCTGATTAGACTGAAATTTATTTTCTTTAATTTACATTGAACAATTAATTTTTTACAAAATTTCTTATTTTTGAATTTTTAAAATCCCCACTGCTCTCTCCTTTCTATTTTCTTTTTCAAACGTTGCCGTTATTAACTTTTTCCATTTATATCCCCGCTGCGATCTGTCCTCAAAGTCACACAACTCACGTGTGGCGGTCCGCTCGGCAGCGAGTAAACGGATAGACGGTGACACAGAGACATGGATCTCCTCTCCTCCTCACACTCACTCCCTCCCTCTCTCCCCTCTCTCTCTCCCCCACCCTCTCTCTCTCTCTCCTCTCTCTGTGGTTGTGGTGTTTCTGGTGACTTTCACCATTTATTCTCCTCTCCTCGCTCTCTCTCTCCCCCCCTTTCCCCCTCCTCTCCCTCTCCCCCCCCCCTCTCACCCTCACCCCCTTCTCCCCCCTGTGTGTGGGGGGGGGTGGTTCATGTGCGTGTGATGCCGAATGCCGCCCCCCCTCTCTCTCTCTCCCCCTCTCATCCAAATTAGATCCTAATATTTCATAAACTAATCTTTAGTAAACTTATATTTTAATAATCTAATACTTTAAACTTTCATTCCCTAATACTTTAATCAACTTTAATAAACTAACACTTTAATAAACTAATACTTTAGTAAACTTAAATAAACAAATACTTTAGGAAACTTTGATAAACTAATACTTTAATAGACTTTGATCAACTAATACTAATACTAATAAACTTTTAATAAACTCATACTTTAATAAACTAATACTTCAGTAAACTAAACTATCTCTCCCCCTATCTCTGTTTCTCTCTCCTCTCTCCTGTCCCTCCCCTCTCCCTCTCCCCCCTCTCTCTCCTCTCTATCTCCTCTCTCCCTCCTCCCACCGCCTATACTCCCCCCTCTCTCTCTCCCCCCCCCTCTCTCTCTCCCCTCCCCTCTCTCTCTCTGCCCCTCGAGATAGGGCGGGGACAGGGTAAAAGAAGCCAATGAATAATATTAACATTTCATTAGACTCTCGTCGCTCTACCTGCTGTACTTGTGCTTGGCTTGCTCGTATTTATGTATAGTATTACCTGATTGGACAGCATACATACAAACAAAACTGTACATGTGACAGCAATAAGTGTCAGCACAGTAGTGCAGCTGGTAGAACCGCTGGCTCACGGCGTCGGAGATTCTGGTTCGATTCTAACCACGGCCACTGTTTATGTGGAGTTTGCATGTTTTGCCTACGACGGCGTGTGTTTCCTCCCACATCCCTATGGCATGCTGGCATGAACGTCAATTGCCCTCTGTAAATGTGCTCCTAATATGCAGAACGCGAGATAACATAAAACTAGTGTGAGCGGGTGATCGATTGATGATTGGCATGGACTCGCTGGGCCGAAGGGCCTGTTTGCATACTGTGCCTCTGAACTCTGAATGCTAAAGCTAAAGTGCGAGAATAAGTCGAGTTTAATGCCGCAACGGTGTATTCTGTCAAAAGGTGTCGACATTGTGTCCATCCAGAATCAAGAAGAGAATGCACCCGTGGGATTGAACAGTGGGAGAGGGACAATTGTTGTGAGTTAGCGCGTTGTTTAGATGCCGCAGGGAATAAGTTACAGCAACAGCCTGGGGACCATTGTCAGGGCAAGTCGAGGATCGCAGCCGGGTCTCCCTCCGTGCAGTGTGCGGGTAGATCCGGCACGTGGCCTGACAGCAACACGCTGATCGGAGCGCCTCATCTCCGTCATGTGGTCTGCCTTTTAGCAGAGTGGGGTGGTGACACTCCAAGTGCAGCTATCGGTGGAGGAAAACAGACAACCCTTGATAATTCCATTATTTTGATTCATCACAGCTCCTCCAATGTCTTCGTTGACGGAGCTCCTGGAAAGGTGTGATGATTCGCAGCTGCTGGATTTGACAAATCATTACCGCCAGAGGCTGGAAGAGGCGATTCAAGAGGCGGTGGAGAATGCCGTCTTCGTTCTAGCATACGAGAGATATTTCAGTGAGCAAGAGTACAAGGTAGGGAGAGGAATGGATGAGTGGGTTATTTCAGGCGATACTCAAATGTTTTCATGCACAAATATTGTGGGCCGAAGGGTCCATTCTTGTGCTGTACTGCTTGTAATGAGTCGAGTCGTACGCACGTCACGGTACAACACATGTTTATTAAAGTCCACTCACTCACAGCATTCATCTGCATGGTGTTACAGTGACTAGCAGCTACTCAGACTAATTACCAATAAACATAATATGACATAGTGTGCAAGCAAAGATACTATAAACATACTATAAACATAGTAAACACAAACGGTTCCCCCACAACGCTGATTACACTGCGAGAGGCGTAACTGAAGTCGGGTCGGGTTTACTGAAATGGCGGAAGTTACGCTCCGTTGTGTACTACACGTCAGTCCATTGGATTTTGCAGGAGTGGTCGATCTTGCTCCGCTCTAGTATCTTTGCTAATTACTTAAGCAGACTTCTGATAATATAAACCGCATAGTAGGCGGAGCTTCTACTAACAAGCACTACGATTAGTTAGTAAGAAGTAACGAATCTACACTTCTCTCTATAATTACAGCACAGTCACAAAGAATATCCCGTACAGTGGTGGTGAGTTTCTCAAACACGCCATTATATTCAGGACGTGGTGCAATACACTGACACAACACAAAGCGTTTCAATGATTCACATCACTAGTAAATTTTCAAAACACTCGCGACACGACAGTTATATGCACATTTTACATTGTTGGCATCATTAATAGGTGATCAACTTCTCTTTGCAATCTTACATCCTGGCTTTCCACCAGGTAGACAAAAATGCTGGAGAAACTCAGCGGGTGAGGCAGCATCTATGGAGCGAAGGAAATAGGCAGCGTTTCGGGTCGAGACCCTTCTTCAAACTGATGTGAGGGTGGGGGGGGGGGGGGGGAGGTGGAAGAAGAATGGAAGAGGCAGAGACAGTGGGCTGAGGGAGAGCTGGGAATGGGAGGAGAAAGCAGGGACTACCTGAAATTGGAGAAGTCAATGTTCATACCGCTGGGGTGCAAACTGCCCAAGCAAAATATGAGGTGCTGCTCCTCCAATTTGCGGTGGGACTCACTCTGGCCATGGAGGAGGCCCAGGACAGAAAGGTAGGATTTGGAATAGGAGGGAGAGTTGAGGTGCTGAGCCACCGGGAGATCAGGTTGGTTATTGCGAACCGAGCGGAGGTGTTGGGCGAAGCGATCGCGAAGCCCATGCTTGGTCTCACCGATGTAGAGCAGCTGACATCTAGAGCAGCGGATGCAATAGATGAGGTTGGAGGAGGTGCAAGTGAACCTCTGCCGCACCTGGAAATACTGCTTGGATCTTTCGATGGAGTCAAGGGGGGAGGTAAAGCGACAAGTGTAGCATTTACTGCGGTTGCAAGGGAAAGTGCCTGGGGAAGGGGGTGGTTCGGGTGGGAAGGGACGAATTGACCAGGGAGTTACGGAGGGAGCGGTCTCTGCGGAAAGCCGACAGGGGAGGAGATGGGAAGATGTGGCCAGTGGTGGGATCCCATTGGAGGTGGCGAAAATGTCGGAGGATTATCTGTTGTATGTGACGGCTGGTTGGGTGGAAGGTGAGGACAAGGGGGAATCTGCCCTTGTTACGAGTGGGGGGATGGGGAGTGAGAGCAGAGTTACGGGGTATAGAAGAGACCCTGGTGAGAGCCTCATCTATAGTCGAAGAGGGGAATGCCCGTTCCCTGAAGAATGAGGACATCTCCGATGCCCTGGTGTGGAATCCACCAGAGTCATGTTTAATCTCCTCTGCCAAATGGATACAGTTGTCACCATCAACCCGCAGCAAGAGCAGGGGCCGCTGATGATAAAGTCACATCCGGGATCCTGCAGGTCCCGCTGCAATTCCCCCGTCCCCCACTGGAGGGCAGGCAGCACCGGATATCCGGCATCATCAGCAGCAGCAGCGCCGCGTACCCGGGTCACGTGACAGCGGGCAGGGCAGGGTCGCCTCTGACGTCACAGCCCGTCCGGCCCGGGAAACGTTGGGGTTTAAAAGGGAGGGCGGGGAGTCGGCCAACAATATTCCGGTCCCCAGGGCTGGCGGTGACATTCACACCACGAGATGTTCACACGTACACACTCAGTCCGGGTCTGGGTTCCTGCAGCGACCTCAGTTCCTTCTTCCCAGTCGGACTGAACTTATTCGCCCCCAGCCTGAAACATGTCGAGGAATAAAGAGGAAATGAACAGATGAAACAACAGTGGCAATAACAGGGACTGGGGTTAATATTTCAACAACACTTACAGAACAAAACCACGGGAGAAAGAAGCCCGCGGATGGATGGATGGATGGATGGATCCCCTGATATTTTATCACATTAAACATTAACACAAACACTTACCGGATCCACTTCAGACTTGGGCGGGTCAGTATGAGGCGGCGGAGAGCGGGGACACATCGGTCTGTGAGGGCGTTGTGTGCCAGCACCAGCTCCATCAGTGAGGGGTTTGTATTGAGAGCAGAGACGAGATCCTCGGCTCCAGAATCTGTGAGACCCACACTGTCCAGCCTGGAGATGAGAGAGAGTGAGGGTGAGGGACACAGAGAGACAGGAGACGGTGCAAATCCCCAGTGTTTATCAGTGACACAATTACTGATCATATTAATGTTCAATGTCAGACACCCAGTGAGTGTAAACACAATCTCTCACAGTCTGGGACTTACTCCAGTGTGTGTATTTTACAGTCCGGGTTCCTCAGAGCCGCAGACACTAGTTTCACTCCGGAATCTCTCAGTTTATTCCAACTCAGGTCCAGCTCCGTCACCGTGTGGTTTGTACTGAGAGCGGAGACGAGATCCTCGGCTCCAGAATCTGTGAGACCGACACGTTGCAGCCTGGAGATGAGAGAGAGTGAGGGTGAGGGACACAGAGAGACAGGAGGCGGTGCAAATCCCCAGTGTTTATCAGTGACACAATTACTGATCATATTAATGTTCACGGTAGACAAAGATACTGGAGAAACTCAGCAGGTGCAGCATCTATGGAGCGAAGAAATATGTGAAGTTTCAGGTCGAGACCCTTCTTCAGACTGATGTGGGGGTGAGGGGGAAGAAGAAAGGAAGAGGCGGAGACAGTGGGCTTTGGGAGAGCTGGGAAGGGGAGGGGAAAGAGGGAGAGAGCAGGGACTACCTGAAATTGGAGAGGTCAATGTTCATACCGCTGGGGTGTAAACTACCCAAGTGAAATATGAGGTGCTGCTCCTCCAATTTACGGTGGGCCTCACTCTGGCCGTGGAGGAGGCCCAGGACAGAGAGGTCGGATTGGGAATGGGAGGGGGAGTTGAAGTGCTGAGCCACCGGGAGATCAGGTTGGTTAATGCGGACCGAGCGTTTAGCCCGATCTCGGATAGACTTTGTCTTCACGACGAAGGCCGTCACGGTGAGACACACTGACCTCACGCCGGTGTTCTTCTCCGACCACTGCCTCCTTCAGGCTTCCTGTCACCTACAGGAGGACCGGAAGGCAGGCAGAGGGACGTGGAAGCTAAACATGAAGCTGTTGACCCCAGAGAACATCGAGGAGCTAAAGAGGGACTACGCATGTTGGAGAACGGTGAAGCCCCTCTTTGACTCCCCCACACTCTGGTGGGAAGCAACCAAGGAGAACATTAAGAGGTTCTTCATAAGTAAAGGGGTTCAGAGAGCAAGACAGAGTCAGAGGGAATTGTGCCAACTCCAGACAGATTTGCAACAACTGCTCCTTCTGCAGTCGAGAGGGGTGGATGTGAAGGAGGAACTTAGAGACGTGAAGGACCGGCAAGCTCGGCTCTTTACCTCTGAATCCTCCAAGATCATCTTCCGATCCAGGGTCCGCCATGTGGAGCAGGATGAGACGTGCTCACGTTTCTTCTTCCATAAGGTTCACAGGGGGAGCTCTGTGATGAACAGCCTTAGGGAGGAGGACGGCTCGGTAGCATCCTCACACACAGACATGCTGAGGATCTGCAAATCCTTTTACACAGATTTGTATGACCAAAAGGCCATAGACAGCACCTCCTCCCAGAACTTCCTGTCCTCGATCACGGAGGTCTTGGAGGACAGCAAGCGGGAGAGTCTGGACCAACCACTGACCCTAGAGGAGCTGACTGGCTCCATCCGTTCCTTTGACTCGGGTAAAACTCCCGGAAGCGATGGCTTACCGGCCGAGTTGTATTCGGCTCTGTGGGACTGGATGGGCCCGGACCTGCTAGAAGTGTACAACAACATGCTTCTAGCTGGTAGCATGTCAGACTCCATGAGGAAGGGCAACATCACCCTAATCTACAAGCAGAAGGGGGAGATGAAGGACATAAGGAATTGGAGACCCATAACGCTCTTGAATGTAGACTACAAGATCCTGTCTAAGGCCATCGCCAACCGGGTCAAGTCTGCTCTGGGACAGGTGATCCACCCGGACCAAACTTGTGCTGTACCTGGCAGGAAAATCTCAGACAGCCTAGTGCTGCTGAGAGATACCATCGCCTACGTGCAGGACAGACGGGTGGATGCCTGCCTAGTCAGCTTGGACCAGGAGAAGGCCTTTGACAGGATTTCGCACACGTACATGAGGGACGTGCTCTCCAAAATGGGTTTTGGGGAGGGAATCAGGAATTGGATCAATCTGCTCTACACCGACATCCGTAGTGCAGTCCACATAAATGGGTGGGAATCAGACAGTTTCCCTGTAAGGTCTGGAGTCAGGCAGGGTTGCCCTCTCTCTCCTCTCTTGTTTGTCTGCTGTATTGAACCTTTTGCCGAATCCATCAGGAAGGATGCGAGCATTAGAGGAGTGACACTGCCCGGCAGTGGGGGCATTCAAGTAAAGACCTCCCTGTACATGGACGATGTCGCTGTCTTCTGCTCGGATCCAGGGTCGGTCCGCAGATTGATTAGTATCTGCGACCAGTTTGAGTCGGCCACGGGAGCCAGGGTGAACCGCAGGAAGAGCGAGGCCATGCTCTTTGGCAACTGGCCCGACAGATCTTCCGTCCCCTTCACCATCAAGCCTGACTTCTTGAAGGTGCTGGGGATCTGGTTCGGGGGGGCTGAGGCGTGTAACAAGAATTGGCTGGAGCGGATAGCCAGGGTGGGGAAGAAGCTGGAGCTGTGGAGGCAACGCTCCCTCTCCATAACGGGAAAGAATTTGGTCATCAGGTGTGAGGTGCTCTCGGGCCTGCTGTACTTGGCACAGGTGTGGCCTGTCCCTCCTTCCTACGCCACAGGGATCACCCGGGCCGTCTTCCAGTTCATCTGGGGGTCGAGGATGGACCGGGTGCGACGGGCCACAATGTACAAGTCGGCAGACAACGGGGGTAAAAGCGTGCCCAACGTCGCCCTCATCCTGATGGCCACCTTCGTGTGTGGCTGCATCAGGCGGAGTGTAGAGCCAAGGCACGTGGGCACCAAGTGTCACTACCTGCTGAGGTTCTACCTGTCCCCGGTGTTGCGAAGGATGGGCCTGGCGCAGATGCCACGCAATGTGCCAGTCAGCTGGTCACTGCCGCCCCATCTGTCGTCTGTGGAAAGGTTCTTCCGGACCAACACCTTTGACCACATGTCCATTGGGCAGTGGTCAGCACAGAATGTCCTGCAGGTACTGCAGGGAAAGGACTCGATGGACCCGGTGGCGTGGTTCCCTGAGCAGACTGCCCAGCTTGTCTGGCAAAATGCCTCATCGCCAGAACTCACCAACAAGCACCAAGACCTGGCTTGGCTGGCGGTGAGGGGAGCCCTCCCAGTCAGATCCTTCCTGCACCATCGGAACCTCACTACCAGCGCACGCTGCCCTCGGGACGGCTGCTATGGAGTGGAGACGGTCGCCCACCTCTTTGCAGAGTGTGGATTTGCCCAAAGAGTCTGGAGAAAAATGCAAGGGTCCCTGGTACGCTTTATTCCAAACAGCTCTGTCACAGAGGACTCTGTGATTTACGGACTGTTCCCAGGGACACATTCAGAGACTGACATCAAGTGCTGCTGGAAGGTTATCAACTCGGTGAAAGACGCTCTCTGGTCTGCCCGAGCTTTGTTCACCACCCAGCAGAGCGAGATGTCCGTCGGGGAATGTTGCCGACTGGCCCACTGCAGACTGCAGGAGTACGTACTAAGGGACGCACTGAAGCTCGGTGCAGCCAACGCCAAGGCTCGGTGGGGGAGGGCCACAGTCTAAGGTCCTTCCGCTGCTGGACATGGGGGCACTGTATGGTGGAGACGCCCCTCAAAATAAGGGAAGGTATCCCATGCCGGGGGGCCACATGAGTGGCACGGGTGGGGGATTAATTAGTAAAATTTGAAAAATGTATATAGACTGCATGGAAGAATTTGTATAGCCTCCGAAAATGTCGGATGGATTTTTTCGCACGGTTGATGTATTGTAAATATTTATTACTTGAATAAAGTCTATTTTGAAATAAAAGGACCGAGCGGAGGTGTTGGGTGAAGCGATCGCCAAGCCTGCGCTTGGTTTCACCGATGTAGAGCAGCTGACATCTAGAGCAGCCGATGCAATAGATGAGGTTGGAGGAGGTGCAGGTGAACCTCTGTCGCACCTGGAACGACTGCTTGGGTCCTTGGATGGAGTCGAGGGGGGAGGTAAAGCGACAAGTGTAGCATTTCCTGCGGTTGCAAGGGAAAGTACCAGGAGAGGGGGTGGTTTGGGTGGGAAGGGACAAAATGACCAGGGAGTTACGGAGGGAGCGGTCTCTGCGGAAAGCCAAAAGGGGAGGAGATGGGAATATGTGGCCAGTGGTGGGATCTCGACGGAGGGGGTGAAAATGTTGGAGGATTATCTGTTGTATGTGATGGCTAGTGGGGTGGAATGTGAGGACAAGGGGGAATCTGCTCTTGTTGTGAGTGGGGGGATGGGGAGTGAGAGCAGAGTTACGGGGTACAGAAGAGACCCTGGTGAGAGCCTCATCTATAGTAGAAGAGGGGAACCCCCGTTCCCTGAAGAATGAGGACACCTCCGATGCCCTGGTTTGGAACATCTCATCCTGGGAGCAGATGTTGAAAATGTTCCAGGTGTATGTGAGTGCCGGATGGAAGTTAGTGGTGAAATGGATGAAGTCAGTGAGTTGTGTGGGTGCAGGAGGTGGCACCAATGCTGTCGTTGATGTAGCGGAGGTAGAGGTCGGGGATAGGGCCTCAACAACTTTGCATTTGACTCCTCCCATTTCCTCCAAATCCAAGGCGTAGCTATGGGCACGCACATGGGCCCAAACTATGCCCGCCTCGTTGTAGGGTACTTTGAACAATCCTTGTTCGAGACGTACCAGGGCCCCATCCCCGACCTCTACCTCCGCTACATCGATGACTGCATTGGTGCTACCTCCGGCACCCACGCACAACTCACTGACTTCATCCATTTCACTACTAACTTCCATCCGGCACTCACATACACCTGGAACATTTTCAACATCTCCCTACCGTTTCTAGATCTCACTTTCATGTATGAACATTGACTTCTCCAATTTCAGGTAGTCCCTGCTTTCTCCCTCTTTCCCCTCCCCTTCCTGGCAGCCCCTCCAAGCTGGTTACCAAACTCGCAGAACTGGGTCTCTGCGCATCCCTCTGCAATTGGATCCTCGACTTCCTCATCCACAGACCGTAGTCTGTTCGTATTGTTGGAAATGTGTCAGACTAGATAACAATCAGCACGGGAGCACCTCAGGGTTGCGTGCTCAGCCCCCTGCTGTACTCACTCTATACTCATGACTGCGTAGCCGGTCATAGCGCGAACTCCATCATCAAGTTCACTGACGACACCACTGTTGTGGGACGTATTACTGATGGGGATGAGTCAGAGTATAGAAGAGAGATCGAGCAACTGTCCATATGGTGCCAGCACAACAACCTGGCCCTCAACACCAGCAAAACCAAGGAACTGATTGTGGACTTTGGAAGGAGTAGGATGGGGACCCACAGTCCTGTTTATATCAACGGGTCGATGGTTGAAAGGGTCAAGAGCTTCAAATTCCTGGGCGTGCACATCTGTGAAGATCTTTCCTGGTCTGAGAACACAGATGCAATTATTAAGAAAGCTCATCAGCGCCTCTACTTCCTGAGAAGTTTACGGAGAGTCAGTCTGTCAAGGAGGGCTCTCTCTAACTTCTACAGGTGCACAGTAGAGAGCTTGCTGACCGGTTGCATCGTGGCTTGGTTCGGCAACTTGAGCTGCCCTGGAGAGGAAAAGACTACAAAAAGTAGTAAACACTGCCCAGTCCATCATCGGCTCTGACCTTCCTTCCATCGAGGGGATTTATCACAGTCGCTGCCTCAAAAAGGCTGGCAGCATCATCAAGGACCCACACCACCCTGGCCACACACTCATCTCCCTGCTACCTTCGGGTAGAAGGTACAGGAGCCTGAAGACTGCAACAACCCGGTTTAGGAATAGCTACTTCCCCACAGCCATCAGGCTATTAAACCTGGCTCGGAACTCTGAACATTAATATCCCTCCATCTGTTATTTGCACTTTATTAATTTATTAATTCATGTATGTATTTACGTATAGAATTGTAGTCAATGCCTTCTATGTTCTGTTGTGCTATGCAAAGAAAGATTTTCATTGTCCTGTCAGGGACACATGACAATAAACTCTTTTGACTTTGACTTTGACTTCCCAGCTCTCCCTCACTACAGAGGGTAGTTGAGGCCACTGTCTCCGCCTCTTCCTTTCTTCTTCCCGCCCCCCCCCCCCTCACCCCCACATCAGTCTGAAGAAGGGTCTCGACGCGAAACGTCACCTATTCCTTCACTCCATAGATGCTGCCTCACCCGCTGAGTTTCTCCAGCATTTTTGTCCACCTTCGATTTTTCCCGCATCTGCTGTTCCTTCTTAAACATATTAATGTTCAGTGTCAGACACCCAGTGAGTGTAAACACAATCTCTCACAGTCTGGGACTTACCCCAGTGCCTGTATTTTACAGTCCGGGTTCCTCAGAGCCGCAGACACCAGTTTCACTCCGGAATCTCCCAGGTCGTTGTTGTATCCCAGTCTAAACACAAACAGACAGAGTAAGGAACAGACGGATACAAACCCCGGCGAGGCTGAGATAGACAACTTCTCCCAAACGGATATTAATGGCAGCGCCTCGGCAAATTACTGAACAAATCTCTGTGGATGTGGTGTTTGGTGACTTTCACCGTTTATTCTCATTCCCCGACCGACGACCGGATAATGTTCCCCGTGTAGAGAATGGCGGCAACACGCGTGACCCGGGGGAGGGGGACGGAGTCGACACGCGTGCCCCCCCCCCCCGTGGACAGTGACGGGCGCTCGGTCGGCCCCATAGAAGGGGTGCTGGATGGAATTGCCATAGAGGGAGTGCAGAGAAGAATCACCAGACTGATTCCTGGGATATCAGGACTGTCTTATGAACAAAGACTCGGTTTATACTCTCTAGAATTTAGGAGATTGAGAGGGGATCTTATAGAAACTTACAAAATTCTTAAGGGGTCGGACAGGCTAGATGCAGGAAGATTGTTCCAGATGATGGGGAGGTCCAGGACAAGGGGTCACAGCTTAAGGATAAGGGGGAAATCCTTTAGGACCGAGATGAGAAGGACTTTTAACACACAGAGAGTGGTGGGTCTCTGGAACTCTCTGCCACAGAGGGTAATTGAGGCCAGTTCATTGGCTATATTTAAGAGGGAGTTAGATGTGGCCCTTGTGGCTAAGGGGATCAGGGGGTATGGAGAGAAGGCAGGTACGGGATACTGAGTTGGATGATCAGCCATGATCATATTGAATGGCGGTGCAGGCTCGAAGGGCCGAATGGCCTACTCCTGCACCTAATTTCTATGTTTCTATGAATAACAAAATAGTGGAACAATTTTACAATTCAGTGTTAGTGTCAAACGGACAGTTACCTCAAGTCCTGACACTTGTGCAGAGCCGGTCCCAGCCGCTGGAGACCTTCATACTGAATGCGACAGAAAGACAGATTGAGGAGTTTGATTGTATCACAGAGCCTGATGGCATGAGACAGGACCGCACAGTCAATCGGGGTCAGTCCCAGTCCACTGAATGAAAGTGTTTCCACAGATCCCAGTGTCTGCTGAGCCACTGCAGGATTCTGAGACTCAAACAGGTAGTGCATCGTGTTCAGGAGCCTCCTTTTACCATAGTCACTCCCTGCATCTCTAATCTGACCTTGAACCTCCTCCGTCACCCAGTCAAGCACTCGGCAGATTGTTTGATGAGGGAATTTACCCAGAAACTCCTCCAGGATCCAAGCAGCCCGTGGGGAGGAGAGACCAGCGACAAAACGGAGAAATACTTCAAATCGCCCGTCTGCCGTGCTGTGGGCTTCAGACAGGAGTTTCACGATATTCCCGGGATCTGGAGTCAGGAATTGTGCGAGTGCGGCTACAAACTCTTGGATGGTGAGGTGCGGGAAGGTGTACACCACGCTCCGGGCTGAATCCTCTCTCTCCAAAAGTTCCATCAGAAACCCGGACAGGAACTGGGAAGGCTGCAGATTGTATTTGATCAAATCTCCATCTGTGAACACAATGTTCTTCTCAGCCACTCCAGTGAAGGCCATCTGACCAAGCTTCAGTAACACCTCACAGAGGCTCTCAATCTCACGGCCGTGGTTTTTCAGAATGTTGTAAATAAAGTAGCAATATAGTTGGGTGATGGTCTTGGGAACTCGCTGCAGGTCCCGGTGTGTTTGTGTGAAGAAGGGGCCCAGTGTCAGGCCGAGGATCCAGCAGTAGGAGGGGTTGTAGCTCATGGTGTACAGGATCTCGTTCTCCTCCATGTGTTTGAAAACAGCTGCTGCCACCGACTGATCTTCAAAATACCTGGTAAAATATTCCTTCCGTTCCTCACCAACAAATCCCAGGATTTCAGCCCGGACACTGATCTCTGCCTTGTCCAGTAAATGTAACGCAGTGGGACGGGTGGTCACTAGCACTGAACACCCTGGGAGCAGCTTGTGCTGGATTAAACTGTACACAATGTCAGACACTACACACCGGGATTCAGGATCTGGGCACTTGTGCTGAGGTTCTGTGTCTCTCCGACTGTCAGCAAAATCGATTCTGCCCTTGAATTCATCCAGACCGTCGAATATAAACAGCAATCCCTCTGGGTTCTTCCAGACCTCTCCCAGCATATTCCCAAAGTATGGATACTGATGCAGAATTAGCTGCCTCAGGTTTATTTTGCAGTCAATAGTGTTCAAATCCCGGAATTTGAAACTGAAGACAAACTGGAAGTGTCGGTATATTTTCCCCGCGGCCCAGTCATGAACAATCTTTTGCACCATGGTTGTTTTTCCGATCCCCGGGACACCGGCCACGGCAGACGAACTCCCAGATTTATGCCCAGACCAAAATCGTAGAATTTTCCTGCGGAAACTTTCCTGGAACAATTGATCAATCCGCATTTTCTCCAGTTCTCTCCGCAGATGTTTCTCTTGCCATTCCTCATGGTCCTGACCTCTTGCCAGCAGCTCATGTTCCACCAGTGTCCGATCTCGAACAGTGGAGATGATTGTGAGCTCAGCGTATCGATCAACCAGCAGGAAATTCTTAACCTTCTCGTTCATCAGGATGGTGTTCACGCTCAGTGTTTCAGTCTGTGCTCGCAGAGTCTCCTTGTGTTTCCGTTGAACATCTGTGGACATAGAGACAGCATGTCTGTATCTATTCTGGTCAAGGTGGAACAGCCAACATGTGTTCAGCAAAACTAGTCGGGGGATGTTTTAACTAAACCTTTGAAAAATCAATATTAGAGAGGTTGAAAATGAACAGTGGCCGGGAATATTTCAACATCCCACATCTAACTCCGAATGTGTTTGCTTCAGGCTACATTGGCTGTTTATTACAGAGTTAAGGTTGTTTCATGGAGGGAGAATCAAGTCCATGCACTATTGTGTAGTGGCTACGGGGCCTGAATATGGGCACTTGCCTTCACTGATCAACTCAACTAGGAAACACTGCCGAGAGTAACAGTTGACGGGATCAATTACAATGCATTGGGCTTCATGTGGATTTGTTTCATTGAGTTTTACTTTAGGTTAGAGGAAACAGGCCATTTGCCCAACCAATCCCACGCCGATCATCGATCGATCACCTGCACGACTCCTATTCTTCACACTCGGGAGAATTTGCCAGAAGCAAATTAACATACAAACTGCACGTCTTGGGAAATTGGGATGAAACCGACGCACCCGGAGAAAACCCACGTGGTCGCGGGGAGAAGGTACACAAACTCCATACAGACAGCACGTGTAGTTAGGATCCAGCTGGGGTCTCTGGCGCTGTAAGGCAGCAACTCTGCCACACTGGTAAATCCCGGGGTGGGGGGGGGGGGGATGGGGGGGCTGTCCCCCAATGTTTTGAGAGGTGGGGGACAATCCCCCCAATGTTTTGTGAAACATGTTGCAGCAAAATCACTTTGGAATTTGACATTTTTAAAAAGGTCGGGTTTAATGAGAACTGCAGAGAGATTGTAGGCGTTTATCACTTGATTCCTCTGAGACAAAAACGATTTGTTAACTACTACTGTTAGCGCTTGTTAACTGCCAGTAGTTAACAAGTAGTTATACAATGTGTCACCAATACACCGATATGCATTCCTCAGTAAATATAATTGTGTTTTGACCTTCAAGTATTACTGACGTCGTGTTCCTTCGAATACAATTCACGGGAGAATTTCTTAAAACTGCCATTAAGGGCTCCGGACCATGATCACGGGCTTTTTCCTGGCGTGCAGGTACAGTCCCTCATTCAGCCATGTTATTTTGTCATTTTTACCCATCATTTGGGGATGTTTTATGAATTTAAAACATTTACGTTTTTCTCACCTCAGTCTAGCAATGTTACAAAATTTTGAGATTTAAAAAATCAAGTCTGCAATTTATCCCATCAGATAAAGCATAAAAAGAAGTTTAATTTGACACCTAATTCACTTTAATATCTTCAGTATTAAGAAAGTTATGGCCATTTTCATACTCGGAAATTAGCATCTTGTTCCCCATTGCCTTTCAATTGACTTAACTCAAAAGCTGTGATCTGGATCAGTTAAAAGCCCATAACTTTCTTAAAAATTAATAGAACTCAATGAAATTTTCACTTATTATAGATTGAAGCAGTCTGAAATAAATATGAAACAATCTTACTTGGATTACCTGAAATTAAAGCATATAATTAGTTAGTTATCTAATTGTAGCTAATTACAAAATACAATGAGTAGATCTAAACATCTATCCATTTCTTAAGAAAAGATAAACTTTTTTTACATTGCCTAAGTGTCCAAATAACATTCACACAATAATCCACAATATAACATAATTTTTAAATCTAATTTTCATGAATTTCTGGGCCAAATGGAAGGAATTTAGTGTTTGATTCCTGTAAATGAATGGCCATTTAAATCAACTAGCGAGTGGGTTTTAGTGGAATGCGGTGGATTGGAACGTTGCGGTTTGCGGTGAAGTCGGGAGGAAAAGTACTGTTTGTTCATACATTTTTTGGGACCCCATTTCACAACATGAAAATGTGATTAAAGCCTCCCGAAAAACCAACTTTTAATATAAAAATAAACTATTTACCTTTTTTTCTCCCCTACGCAAAATCCTTCCAGTTGTCAGTTCTCACGGCTTTTGAAGGTGATTTTTAAATTACTCTAGTTAATAAATAATTTAGAGTAATTTAAAAATACCTTCATTCATGAAATGTCAGAGCGATTTTTCTTCCGCAACGAAATCGCCCGACATGGATCGATTTCTCCTGCCTGTGGAAAAATGGCACTTTAAGCCCGCCCCCCTCTGAAAGGCGCCAAAGTCGCGCACACGGGGAGCGGCAGAACTGCAGCGCTGCTCAAGGTAAGTCTTGTAACATACCTACTCAGTCTTCCACAGTCTTAGAATAAAGCGGAAGCCATTTAAGACTGAGGTGAGAACAAACTTTTTCACTCAGAGAGTTGTGAATTTGTGGAATTCCCTGCCACAGAGGGCAGTGGAGGCCAAGTCACTGGATGGATTTAAGAGAGAGTTAGATAGAGCTCTAGGGGCTAGTGGAGTCAAGGGGTATGGGGAGAAGGCAGGCACGGGTTATTAAGGCAGGCACGGGGGCAGTGTTAGCTGTGAGGAGGATGCTAGGAGACTGCAAGGTGACTTGGATAGGCTGGGTGAGTGGGCAAATGTTTGGCAGATGCAGTATAATGTGGATAAATGTGAGGTTATCCACTTTGGTGGCAAAAACAGGAAAGTAGACTATTATCTGAATGGTGGCCGATTAGGAAAAGGGGAGATGCAGCGAGACCTGGGTGTCATGGTACACCAGTCATTGAAAGTAGGCATGCTGGTGCAGCAGGCAGTGAAGAAAGCGAATGGTATGTTGGCATTCATAGCAAAAGGATTTGAGTACAGGAGCAGGGAAGTTCCACTGCAGTTGTACAGGGTCTTGGTGAGACCACACCTGGAGTATTGCGTACAGTTCTGGTCTCCAAATCTGAGGAAGGACATTATTGCCATAGAGGGAGTGCAGAGAAGGGGTCTCCCATGATCTTGTTAGGGCTGAATGGCCTACTCCTGCACCCATTGTCTAGTTGGCTATAAATGTTGGCAGGTGGATCTAGTGTACCTGGGACTTGTTAGCCAGTGTGGGCAAGTTGGGTGGAAGGGCCTGTTTCCACACTGTATCACTCTATGACTAGTGTAGCTGGGACATGTTGGCCAGTGTGGGCAAGTTGGGCTGAAGGGCCTGTTTCCACATTGTATCACTCTATGACTAATGTAGCTGGGACATGTTGGCCAATGTGGGCAAGTTGGGCTGAAGGGCCTGTTTCCACACTGTATCACTCTATGACTAGTCTAGATGGGGCATGTTGGCCGGTGTGGGCAAGTTGGGCTGAAGGGCCTGTTTCCACACTGTATCACTCTATGACTAGTGTAGCTGGGACATGTTGGCCAGTGTGGGCAAGTTGGGCTGAAGGGCCTGTTTCCACATTGTATCACTCTATGACTAATGTAGCTGGGACATGTTGGCCAATGTGGGCAAGTTGGGCTGAAGGGCCTGTTTCCACACTGTATCACTCTATGACTAGTCTAGATGGGGCATGTTGGCCGGTGTGGGCAAGTTGGGCTGAAGGGCCTGTTTCCACACTGTATCACTCTATGACTAGTGTAGCTGGGACATGTTGGCCGGTGTGGGCAAGTTGGGCTGAAGGGCCTGTTTCCACACTGTATCACTCTATGACTAGTGTAGCTGGGACATGTTGGCCAATGTGGGCAAGTTGGGCTGAAGGGCCTGTTTCCACACTGTATCACTCTATGACTAGTCTAGATGGGGCATGTTGGCCGGTGTGGGCAAGTTGGGCTGAAGGGCCTGTTTCCACACTGTATCACTCTATGACTAGTGTAGCTGGGACATGTTGGCCAGTGTGGGCAAGTTGGGCTGAAGGGCCTGTTTCCACATTGTATCACTCTATGACTAATGTAGCTGGGACATGTTGGCCAATGTGGGCAAGTTGGGCTGAAGGGCCTGTTTCCACACTGTATCACTCTATGACTAGTCTAGATGGGGCATGTTGGCCGGTGTGGGCAAGTTGGGCTGAAGGGCCTGTTTCCACACTGTATCACTCTATGGCTAGTGTAGCTGGGACATGTTGGCCGGTGTGGGCAAGTTGGGCTGAAGGGCCTGTTTCCACATTGTATCACTCTATGACTAATGTAGCTGGGACATGTTGGCCAATGTGGGCAAGTTGGGCTGAAGGGCCTGTTTCCACACTGTATCACTCTATGACTAGTCTAGATGGGGCATGTTGGCCGGTGTGGGCAAGTTGGGCTGAAGGGCCTGTTTCCACACTGTATCACTCTATGACTAGTCTAGATGGGGCATGTTGGCCGGTGTGGGCAAGTTGGGCTGAAGGGCCTGTTTCCACACTGTATCACTCTATGGCTAGTGTAGCTGGGACATGTTGGCCGGTGTGGGCAAGTTGGGCTGAAGGGCCTGTTTCCACACTGTATCACTCTATGACTAGTCTAGATGGGGCATGTTGGCCAGTGTGGGCAAGTTGGGCTGAAGGGCCTGTTTCCACACTGCATCACTGTACATTTGGGCCATTATCCAGTCCGTGCCCACCACACCATCATGTAAATATTACATCCACAACCCAACTATTCAGTTCTATTCACTTTACCACCTTGCTGCAGGTTCTCCCGACAATCCATATAGATCACTGTTCTCAGGACGGAGCCAGCTCCATTGAACACAATCTCTTTCCTTCTCTAGGCTGAGCCAGTGTTGGCTCCACAAACCTCCATCACATTCCTACTCTGCATCACTGCGGTCTGCTCTGTAAGTGGCAACCATCGTCTGAACGACGGCAATTCCCCAGGAACTCCAAGCAAGTCCGGCTTCTGCTGTAGAACTGCGCATTGCAACACCTCCACGCTGCAGTTGGAGGTTTCCATTTTTCCTTCAGTCGAGTAAGTTTTGGGAATTCCCGGGATTCTCCGGCAGCGCTGCCGGGAGTGGAATCTGGTGACTTGCTGACTGACGGACAGCAGCCCGTCGCTGGATTCCCCCCGTGGGGGAGTCTGATTAAACATGGAGACTCCACAAAACGATCGAGGATTCTTGTGACAAAAACCAATAGTTCCCCATCCACCAGAGCCAACAAGGAAGGCCCACCGCCCAAGTTGTGACAGATTCTAATCAGGCAGCTGAAGGCAGACATTCAGTTTCAGAGTGAGAGGCAGGCTTTGTGAGTCCCAGCCCATCGCTTACCTTTCAGGTGAGTGGACACTTCAGATAAACCCTGCCCTGCCTTGTCCATGTAGGCAAATTGGCCTGGACCTGTTTAAACAGATGACCGTATTAACTTAAGAACTTACACCCCAGTGGTATGAATATTGACTTCTCTAACTTCAAGTAACCCTTGCTTTCCCTCTCTCTCTCCATCCCTCACACCTTCCCTTGATGTTCTCCGGCCAGTCTGACTGTCCTTGATTACATTTTATCTGTTTGTTTTGTTGTTACATTCTCCTAGCTAACAATCTGGATGAGGATTCCAGATAGCAAAAGGATTTGAGTATAGGAGCAGGGAGGTTCTACTTCAGTTGTATAGGGTCTTGGTGAGACCACACCTGGAGTATTGCGTACAGTTCTGGTCTCCAAATCTGAGGAAGGACATTATTGCCATAGAGGGAGTGCAGAGAAGGTTCACCAGACTGATTCCTGGGATGTCAGGACTGTCTTATGAACAAAGACTGCATGGACTCGGTTTATACTCTCTAGAATTTAGGAGATTGTGAGGCGATCTTATAGAAACTTACAAAATTCTTAAGGGTTACACAAAAAGCTGGAGAAACTCAGCGGGTGCAGCAGCATCTAAGGAGCGAAGGAGATAGGCGACGTTTCGGGTCGAGACCCTTCTTCAGACTTCTTCTCGACCCGAAACGTCGCCTATCTCCTTCGCTCCTTAGATGCTGCTGCACCCACTGAGTTTCTCCAGCTTTTTGTGAAACCTTCAATTCTCCAGCATCTGCAGTTCCTTCTTTAACACAATTCTTAAGGGGTTGGACAGGCTAGATGCAGGAAGATTGTTCCCGATGTTGGGGAGGTCCAGGACAAGGGGTCACAGCTTAAGGATAAGGGGGAAATCCTTTAGGACCGAGATGAGAAGGACTTTTTTCACACAGAGAGTGGTGGGTCTCTGGAACTCTCTGCCACAGAGGGTAGTTGAGGCCAGTTCATTGGCTATATTTAAGAGGGAGTTAGATGTGGCCCTTGTGGCTAAAGGGATCAGGGGGTATGGAGAGAAGGCAGGTACGGGATACTGAGTTGGATGATCAGCCGTGATCATATTGAATGGCGGTGCTGGCTCGAAGGGCCGAATGGCCTACTCCTGCACCTAATTTCTATGTTTCTATGTTTAACAATAATCTATTCCAGTGCTTCTTAAACTAGTTCAGTGTCATTCACCCTTGTGTCTTTATCACAACATTTCATTCACCCTCCACTAAATATTCTCGTGTTTTTTGGTGATTTTCCTCTTATTCTCCCTTGTGTATAAAGAGCTGAATAAATTGTCATTCACCCCTCTAGTTTAATTCATCGCAAAACAACTTAATTCACCCTTGGGTGAACCATTCACCAGTTCAACAAGCACTGATCTATTGTACAATTTCATTGATCTCCTTCCTCTTTGTCCGTTTTCACACCTTACACATCCTTATCTCTGTATCTCCCACTCCCCTGACTCAGTCTGAAGAACAATATAACCATTTAACCATATAACAATTACAGCACGGAAACAGGCCATCTCGGCCCTTCAAGTCCGTGCCGAACAACTTTTTTCCCTTAGTCCCACCTGCCTGCACTCATACCATAACCCTCCATACCCTTCTCATCCATATGCCTATCCAATTTAGTTTTAAATGATACCAACGAACCTGCCGCCACCACTTCCACTGGAAGCTCATTCCACACCGCTACCACTCTCTGAGTAAAGAAGTTCCCCCTCATGTTACCCCTAAACCTCTGTCCCTTAATTCTAAAGTCATGTCTTCTTGTTTGAATCTTCCCTATTCTCAAAGGGAAAAGCTTGTCCACGTCAACTCTGTCTATCCCTCTCATCATTTTAAAGACCTCAATCAAGTCCCCCCTTAACCTTCTGCGCTCCAGAGAATAAAGACCTAACTTATTCAACCTATCTCTGTAATTTAGCTGTTGAAACCCAGGCAACATTCTAGTAAATCTCCTCTGTACCCTCTCTATTATGTTGACATCCTTCCTATAATTGGGCGACCAAAATTGTACACCATACTCCAGATTTGGTCTCACCAATGCCTTGTACAATTTTAACATTACATCCCAGCTTCTATACTCAATGCTCTGATTTATAAAGGCCAGCACACCAAAAGTTTTCTTTACCACCCTATCTATATGAGATTCCACCTTCTAGGAACTATGCACGGTTATTCCCAGATCCCTCTGTTCAACTGTATTCTTCAATTCCCTACCATTTACCATGTACGTCCTATTTTGATTTGTCCTGCCAAGATGTAGCACCTCACATTTATCAGCATTAAACTCCATCTGCCATCTTTCAGCCCATTTTTCCAACTGGCCTAAATCACTCTGTAGACTCTGAAGAAGGGTCTCAATACGAAACGTCACCCATTCTTTCGATCCTGAGGCGCTGCCTGTCCCGCGGGGTTACTCCAACATTTTGTGTCTATCTTGGGCTTAACTTGTATGGTCCTTTTTGTTCAATATTGTAAGATCAGCAGCATTTACAGCTGACGTTTAATAGTCTAATGTTGCCGCACCTTGAGCCAGTATCTCCTTCAATATTCTGCTCAGCTTCGGTAGTGTTTGACGTATTTCCGCAAGGGATTCCCACATCACCCTTCGTGCCCCAGAACCCTTCTCCATCACCAGATTCAGGAGCAGTTTGGAGCCAGCCGCTTGCTTTCCCGTCTCTGCGAGCTCAGTCACACTCTGTAATGAACAATGGTGAACATATGGGTACCGCAAGGCTCAGTGCTGGGACCCCAGCTATTTACAATATATATTAATGATTTGGACGAGGGAATTCAATGCAACATCTCCAAATTTGCAGATGACACCAAGCTGGGGGGTATAGTTAGGTGTGAGGAGGATGCTTGGAGTCTGCAGGGTGATTTGGATAGGCTGGGTGAATTGGCAGATGCAGTATAATGTGGATAAATGTGAGGTTATCCACTTTGGTGGCAAAAACATGAGGGTAGACTATTGTCTGAATGGTGGCAGATTAGGAAAAGGGGAGATGCAACGAGACCTGGGTGTCATGGTACACCAGTCATTGAAAGTAGGCATGCAGGTGCAGCAGGCAGTGAAGAAAGCAAATGGTATGTTAGCATTCATAGCGAAAGGATTTGAGTATAGGAGCAGGGAGGTTCTACTGCAGTTGTACAGGGTTTTGGTGAGGCCACACCTGGAGTATTGCGTACAGTTTTGGTCTCCAAATCTGAGGAAAGACATCCTTGCCATAGAGGGGGTACAGAGAAGATTCACCAGACTGATTCCTGGGATGTCAGGACTTTCATATAGAAACATAGAAACATAGAAAATAGGTGCAGGAGTAGGCCATTCGGCCCTTCGAGACTGCACCGCCATTCAATGTGATCATGGCTGATCATCCAACTCAGTATCCCGTACCTGCCTTCTCTCCATACCCCCTGATCCCTTTAGCCACAAGTGCCACATCTAACGCCCTCTTAAATATAGCCAATGAACTGGCCTCAGCTACCTTCTGTGGCAGAGAATTCCAGAGACTCACGACTCTCTGTGTAAAGAATGTTTTCCTCATTTCGGTCCTAAAGGAATTCCCCCTTATCCTTAGACTGTGACCCCTTGTTCTGGACTCCCCCAACATCGGGAACAATCTTCCAGCATCTAGCTTGTCCAACCCCTTAAGAATTTTGTAGGTTTCTATAAGATTCCCCCTCAATCTTCTAAATTCCATCGAGTACAAACCGAGTCTATCCAATCTTTCCTCATATGAAAGTCCTGACATCCCAGGAATCAGTCTGGTGAATCTTCTCTGTACCCCCTCTATGGCAAGGATGTCTTTCCTCAGATTTGGAGACCAAAACTGTACGCAATACTCCAGGTGTGGCCTCACCAAAACCCTGTACAACTGCAGTAGAACCTCCCTGCTCCTATACTCAAATCCTTTCGCTATGAATGCTAACATACCATTTGCTTTCTTCACTGCCTGCTGCACCTGCATGCCTACTTTCAATGACTGGTGTACCATGACACCCAGGTCTCGTTGCATCTCCCCCTTACCTAATCTGCCATTCCTAATATGAGGAAAGATTGGATAGACTCGGCTTGTACTCGCTGGAATTTAGAAGATTGAGGGGGCATTGTTCCCGATGTTGGGGGAGTCCAGAACAAGGGGTCACAGTCTAAGGATAAGGGGGAATTCCTTTAGGACCGAGATGAGGAAAACATTCTTTACACAGAGAGTGGTGAGTCTCTGGAACTCTCTGCCACAGAAGGTAGTTGAGGCCAGTTCATTGGCTATATTTAAGAGGGAGTTAGATGTGGCCCTTGTGGCTAAAGGGATCAGGGGGTATGGAGAGAAGGCAGGTACGGGATACTGAGTTGGATGATCAGCCATGATCATATTGAATGGCGGTGCAGTCTCGAAGGGCCGAATGGCCTACTCCTGCACCTATTTTTCTGTGTTTCTATATTGAGGAGCGGAGAAAGGCAAGCAGCAAGCGGGAGAAAAGGGCCAACTCCGAGACACGACCCTCAGCATCAATGTCACCGTGCAGTCATCAGGCTGACAATGAGCCACCCTGGACACCGACTGACCCAGCACAGTCTGACTACCACAGGGTCAGTGTTGAGCTTCCCCAGGGTAAGCACTGATAAACTACAGGAAGAGCACACGTCACTACTGGGCTCAATGAGGGGCAGGCACGTGCCGTCAGGGTAGGCAAGGTAGGCACTGCCTACCCTGACTAAAATTATAAAATGGTAATTACTAAATATAAATAATATAGGCATGGGAGAATGATGCCGATGTAAGAGATCGATCTCTTAGGTAGGCATAATTCTCCGTGCCTTTCATCCGCAGCGCTTGTAACATGGGAAGCTCTGTTCAGCCGTCGTGCCGTCAGCGCTGCCTGAAGCCGTCACTTTCAAGCGGGGCTGAAGGCAGCAGAAATTCTGCCTTTGCTGCCGTGCGCATGCGCATCAGTCTACTGCGCATATTTCTCGGCGGGGTTTTCAAATATGCTTTGTCAATATTTTAAGTGTATGTTAGGTAACAGGGTGATAAGAATGGTGTTTGTGTACCAATGATGTGGTAAGTAAATGTTGTGTTTATGTTTTTAAATGCCGTATTTCCAGGGGTGTGGGGGTGGGGGGAGAGCTCCTTTCACAGCGGTTGGGGAGTCTGGCCCGGGGTAAAGTTGCGGGGAGGGCACGAATGTTATGAAGGAGGGGATTGGGATAATGCCACTTGTGACGCTCCTCGCACGGAGGCGTGGAATGCCACCGCATTGAGGCGGGGGGTGGGGAGAGAAGTAGATCGGGTGGCTGTGAGCGGCCGCCGGGCCGGACAGCGGAACCAGCCGCCACCTTAGCTCCTTCTGCCGGTCCCCGCTCACCTCTGGCAGCGCTCCATCTAAAAACCTCTCTCCTGCCGCTCGCTGGCCTCACTCATGTCCTTAAATTCCGACAGCGCGATTGAGGTTACTCGCCTGTGCGAATTTAAGGATTTGCAGGAAGCCGCTGACATGAGCGAAGTCGGCGAACGGCAGGTGACAGGTGTTCCGACGGAGAGCACTGCCAAAGGTGAGCGGGCCGGCAGATGGCGCTGAAGTGGCGGCCAGTTCTGCTGTCGGGCCCCAGTGGCCGCTCGTAGCTCTCCGAGCTGCTTCTATCCCCAGCCACAGTGCGTGGCTTCGCGCCCGGAGAGCTGCGGTACCGGTGAGTGAATGAGTTACTGGCAGTATCCCCGACCCCCTCCATCTCAAGGCTCGTGCCCTCCCCACAACTTTACCCCTGGCACAGACTCTCCACACACTGTGAAAGGAACTGTTCCCCCAATTGGTCTAGGACTAGGAAGCCTAGGAAGGGCAAATTGAAATGTCACTGGTTTTTATTTATTTATTTATTTAACAAAGTGAGCAATCTGCGCATGCGCGGTTTAATTTTTTTTTAAGCGGACTGAGTGCCTACCCTGAGTAATTACTCACGGCACGTGCCTGATGAGGGGTCTGGTGTCAGCTGGGGAGCCGGTAGCGAGGAGAAGCCAGTGACCACGGGACATGTGCGCAGGGAGAGAGTTGGAGGCCAAGCAGCAGTGAAACCTGTTTGAAGTGGAACGATCACACGGGGAATGTTATGGTTAGGTAGGGTTTGTATTTTTGGGGCCATACAGTTGAGGGTCATACATAAGGACCATGATCACAAATCAAATCAAATCAAATCAAATCGAATACGTTTATTTGTCATTGCACATCAACTGTGCAACGAAATTTCATGTGCATCCCCTTCAATGGTAAACAATAAAAGACACAGGATAAAAAGATTAAAAAGATCAAAACACAATAACACAAACAACCATTTACTCTCACATTTACATTTACTACAAGATCAATGCATAAAATAAGTAATAGATAATAAAAAATGCACATTATATTGCACATTCTAGCAGACATATTTTTATTTGCACCCCGAATTGTGTAGTGGTGCCTGTAGTGTTATCTGTTTGAGTTAAGTTCTCTAATTCTCTAATGCAGTATAATGTGGATAAATGTGAGGTTATCCACTTTGGTGGCAAAAATAGGAAAACAGACTATTATCTAAATGGAGGCCGATTAGGAAAAGGGGAGATGCAGCACGACCTGGGTGTCATGGTACACCAGTCATTGAAAGTAGGCATGCAGGTGCAGCAGGCAGTGAAGAAAGCCAATGGTATGTTAGCTTTCATAGCAAAAGGATTTGAGTATAGAAGCAGGGAGGTTCTACTTCAGTTGTACAGGTTCTTGGTGAGACCACACCTGGAGTATTGCGTACAGTTCTGGTCTCCAAATCTGAGGAAGGACATTATTGCCATAGAGGGAGTGCAGAGAAGGTTCACCAGACTGATTCCTGGGATGTCAGGACTGTCTTATGAACAAAGACTGCATAGACTTGGTTTATACTCTCTAGAATTTAGGAGATTGAGAGGCGATCTTATAGAAACTTACAAAATTCTTAAGGGGTTGGACAAGCTAGATGCTGGAAGATTGTTCCCGATGTTGGGGAAGTCCAGAACAAGGGGTCACAGTCTAAGGATAAGGGGGAATTCCTTTAGGACCGAGATGAGGAAAACATTCTTTACACAGAGAGTGGTGGGTCTCTGGAATTCTCTGCCACAGAAGGTAGTTGAGGCCAGTTCATTGGCTATATTTAAGAGGGCGTTAGATGTGGCCCTTGTGGCTAAAGGGATCAGGGGGTATGGAGAGAAGGCAGGTACGGGATACTGAGTTGGATGATCAGCCATGATCACATTGAATGGCGGTGCAGGCTCGAAGGGCCGAATGGCCTCTACTCCTGCACCTAATTTCTATGTTTCTATTATATTGCACATTCTAGCAGACACATTTTTATTTGCACCCCGAATTGTGTAGTGTTGCCCGTAGTGTTATCTGTTTGAGTTAAGTTCTCTAATGGCACGTAGGTAGAAACTGTTAGTTAGTCGGCAAGTGCGGGCCTTCAGAGACCCGTATCGCCTCCCAGAGGGCAGCAGAGTGAAAAGGTGGTCGGCCGGGTGGGATGAGTCCTGTGTGATGTTTGTCGTCCGGCGTAAACATCGGGCCTTGTAAATGTCTTCCAGGGAGGGTAGTTGAGTGTTTGTGATGCTCTGTGCTGTTTTAATAACCCTCTGTAGTGCCTTCCTTCCTTCCAGCCACAGTGCAGCTAGCAAACCACACCAGGATGCCATAGGAGAGGATGCTTTCCACGGCTCACCAGTCATTATTTAACTCAGCAGCTGCTTCCGGGTATGTATTGTTAATAATACTTCAATAATGTTAACCTTTCCACCACTGCAATGATGAAACTGTGAAATACTCATAAGGAAAAGGCATCTGCAACACGAGGCATGGTATAATATGCTCAAAAGCCGGGAATCACTGGGACTACTCAGCCCCTTGTCAGGGCCTTCGGGCCCAGTATTTGAAACATCATGGAAGACAAGCTTAATACAATCTGCGCTCGCAGTACCATGAGGTGTCACATCAGGGCCTCTACGTCCTGAGAAGATTACGGAGAGTTGGTCTGTCAAGGAGGACTCTCTCTAACTTCTACAGTACGTGTACAGTAGAGAGCTTGCTGACCGGTTGCATCATGGCTTGGTTCGGCAACTTGAGCTCCCTGGAGAGGAAAAGACTACAAAAAGTAGTAAACACAGCCCAGTCCATCATCGGCTCTGACCTTCCTTCCATCGAGGGGATTTATCGCAGTGGCTGCCTCAAAAAGGCTGGCAGCATCATCAAGGACCCACACCACCCTGGCCACACACTCATCTCCCTGCTACCTTCGGGTAGAAGGTACAGGAGCCTGAAGACTGCAACGACCCAGTTTAGGAATAGCTACTTCCCCACAGCCATCAGGTTCTACTGCAGTTGTACAGGGTCTTGGTGAGGCCACACCTGGAGTATTGCGTACAGTTTTGGTCTCCAAATCTGAGGAAAGACATTCTTGCCATAGAGGGAGTACAGAGAAGGTTCACCAGACTGATTCCTGGGTTGGCAGGACTTCCATATGAAGAAAGACCGGATGGACTCGGCTTGTACTCGCTGGAATTTAGGAGATTGAGGGGGAATCTTATAGAGACTTACAAAATTCTTAAGGGGTTGGACAGGCTAGATGCAAGAAGATTGTTCCCAATGTTGGGAAGCCAGAACAAGGGGTCACAGTTTAAGGATAAGGGGGAAGTCTTTTCGGACCGAGATGAGAAGATCATTTTTCACACAGAGAGTGGTGAGTCTGTGGAATTCTCTGCCACAGAAGGTAGTTCCCTGCTACTCATCTCCCTGCTACCTTCGGGTAGAAGGTACAGGAGCCTGAAGACTGCAACAACCCGGTTTAGGAATAGCTACTTCCCCACAGCCATCAGGCTATTAAACCTGGCTCGGAACTCTGAACATTAATATCCCTCCATCTGTTATTTGCACTTTATTAATTTATTAAGTCATGGGTGTATTTACGTATAGAATTGTAGTCAATGCCTACTATGTTCCGTTGTGCTATGCAAAGAAAGATTTTCATTGTCCTGTCAGGGACACATGACAATAAACTCTTTTGACTTTGACTTTGTTCACTGGAAGTCACGTGCCCATATGTGGCTAAACATGGGAATCCTGGTGAGGTGACTTGTGCTGGTGCTGTGAGCTGGTGTCGGTGGAATGCAGGCTGAGTGTTACTGCATCCCCAGACTCCTTTGTGGAGTTTGATCCACATGGGCCCCGGATATTTCTTTACATTGGTTCTCTCAGTCTGTGTTAAATTTAGAAGCAATACACAAACCGCGTCCGTTCCACTTACGTGATACTCTTGCCCAGTGAAGTGACCCGCGCCCATTAGCATCAAGCCAAGTCCATCCACTCCCTCTTCAATCGCCTGCTCCAGTCGGTCATGGTAGAACCTCGTCAACTGTAAGAGCTGGTGATCGTCACAGTTTGACAGGAAAGCGGAGATTGCGGAGTTTATATCTGTGAACACAGGAGGGGAAGGAGGACACCAGCTGAGGAATCGTTCACCATTGGCCCTCAGTTCACACTTCCATGGGTGCATTAGAAAGAAACTGCAGTTTTAACATCACGTATTCACAATGAACGGTTCCCACTACCATTCATCACACCGGCAAATGTCCCCTAGCTGGGTCACTGGACATGGATAGAAGGAAGGTCATCCAGGTACAGCTCCTGAAGGACCGTGTTCGGTAATTGGAGAAGCAAGTGGATGACCCAAGGTTCGTCCGAGAAACGGACGAACCTTAGGTCAACACAATCATCCCCTCCAAGCTGGTTACCAAACTCACAGAACTGGGTCTGTGCGCATCCCTCTGCAATTGGATCCTCGACTTCCTCATCCACAGACCATAGTCTGTTCGTATTGGTGGAAATGTGTCAGACTCGATAACAATCAGCACGGGAGCACCTCAGGGTTGCGTGCTCAGCCCCCTGCTGTACTCACTCTATACTCATGACTGCGTAGCTGGTCATAGCGCGAACTCCATCATCAAGTTCGCTGACGACACCACTGTTGTGGGATGTATCACTGATGGGGATGAGTCCGAGTATAGAAGAGAGATCGAGCGACTGTCCATATGGTGCCAGCACAACAACCTGGCCCTCAACACCAGCAAAACCAAGGAACTGATTGTGGACTTTGGAAGGAGTAGGATGGGGACCCACAGTCCTGTTTATATCAATGGGTCGATGGTTGAAAGGGTCAAGAGCTTCAAATTCCTGGGCGTGCACATCTGTGAAGATCTTTCCTGGTCAGAGAACACAGATGCAATTATTAAGAAAGCTCATCAGTGCCTCTACTTCCTGAGAAGATTACGGAGAGTCGGTTTGTCAAGGAGGACTCTCTCTAACTTCTACAGGTGCACAGTAGAGAGCTTGCTGACCGGTTGCATCGTGGCTTGGTTCGGCAGCTTGAGCTGCCCTGGAGAGGAAAAGACTACAAAAAGTAGTAAACACTGCCCAGTCCATCATCGGCTCTGACCTCCCTTCCATCGAGGGGATTTATCACAGTCGCTGCCTCAAAAAGGCTGGCAGCATCATCAAGGACCCACACCACCCTGGCCACACACTGATCTCCCTGCTTCCTTCGGGTAGAAGGTACAGGAGCCTGAAGACTGCAACAACCCGGTTTAGGAATAGCTACTTCCCCACAGCCATCAGGCTATTAAACCTGGCTCGGAACTCTGAACATTAATATCCCTCCATCTGTTATTTGCACTGTATTAATTTATTAAGTCATGGGTGTATTTATGTATAGAATTGTAGTCAATGCCTTCTATGTTCTGTTGTGCTGAAGCAAAGAAAGATTTTCATTGTCCTGTCAGGGACACATGACAATAAACTCTTTTGACTTTGACTCCTCGACAAGTTCTACAGTGAGATTGTTACACCTAAGGTACTGGAAGAGAGAAGGTGGGTGACGGTGAGAAAGGGAGGGAAACATGGGATGCAAAGGTCCCTGGGTGTCGTACCTCTTGTGAACAGAGTTCACCCACTTAGAAGCTGTCGGGACAGAAAACGTTATCACACTGAGCGGCGGACTGGCTTGCAAAGCAAAAAGGGCTGTTGAGCCAAAACCAAAGAGGGCAACGTCAGGCAACGCCATTGTAGTTGGAGACTCCATTGTGAGAGGTACGGACAGGGGTTTTTGCGGCAACAGACGGGATTCGAGGATGGTGTGTTGTCTTCCTGGTGCCAGGATCCAGGATGTCACGGACAGAGTGCAGACAATCCTCAAGGGAACAGTGAGAAGTGGTAGTACATGCGAATGGTATGTTAGCTTTCATAGCAAAAGGATTTGAGTATAGGAGCAGGGAGGTTCTACTTCAGTTGTATAGGGTCTTGGTGAGGCCACACCTGGAGTATTGCGTACAGTTCTGGTCTCCAAATCTGAGGAAGGACATTATTGCCATAGAGGGTGTGCAGAGAAGGTTCACCAGACTGATTCCTGGGATGTCAGGACTGTCTTATGAACAAAGACTGCATAGACTCAGTTTGTACTCTCTAGAATTTAGGAGATTGAGAGGCGATCTTATAGAAACTTACAAAATTCTTAAGGGGTTGGACAGGCTAGATGCAGGAAGATTGTTCCCGATGTTGGGGAGGTCCAGGACAAGGGGTCACAGCTTAAGGATAAGGGGGAAATCCTTTAGGACTGAGATGAGAAGGACTTTTTTCACACAGAGAGTGGTGGGTCTCTGGAACTCTCTGCCACAGAGGGTAGTTGAGGCCAGTTCATTGGCTATATTTAAGAGGGAGTTAGATGTGGCCCTTGTGGCTAAGGGGATCAGAGGGTATGGAGAGAAGGCAGGTACGGGATACTGAGTTGGATGATCAGCCATGATCACATTGAATGGCGGTGCAGGCTCGAAGGGCCGAATGGCCTCCTCCTGCACCTAATTTCTATGTTTCTATGTCCACACAAACGATGTCGGGAAGAAGGGGATGAATATTCTGCAGCATGACTTTACAGAGCTCAGAAAAATGTTGAAAAGCAGGACCTCAAGGGTTGTTATCTCCGGTTTGCTTCCAGTTCCTCGTGTTGGCGAGAGCAGGAACAGGGAGATACGGGACCTGAATTTGTGGCTGAGGAACTGGTGCAGGGGGCAGGGATTTAGATTCTTAGATCGCTGGGATCTGTTTTGGAGTAAAGGGGAACTGTACAAAAGGGACGGATTGCATCTTAACAGGTGGGGGAACCAGCATTCTGGCAGGCAGGTTTGCCGCTGCTACACGGGTGGTTTTAAACTGAATAAGGGGGGTGGGGTGTCAAATGGGATAGTCGACGACGGAGTTAAAGGGAAAGAGAGTAAAGGGATGGTTAAAGACCCCAGAATTAACGGGAAAGGAAGCTCACAAAGGGATAGGAGAGTATGGCCAAGTGTAATAGGGATCGATGTGAAAGGTGAGATGCGTAAGGAATTAAAAGTATTGTATAGGAATGTGCAAAGTATAAGAAGTAATGTAGATGAGCTTGAGGCTCAGTTAGAGGTTGGTAGATATGACATTGTGGGGATTACTGAGACGTGGCTGCAGGAGGATCAGGCCTGGGAACTTAATATTCAGGGTTATATATCCTATAGAAAAGACAGGCATGTGAGCAGAGGAGGGGGGTAGCTCTGCTGGTGAGGGATGGAATTCAGTCCCTTGCGAGGGAAGACATGCAGACTGACGAGGTAGAGTCACTGTGGATTGATTTGAGGAATTGTAAAGGCAAGAAGACACTAATTGGTGTTATTTACAGACCCCCAAATAGTAGCCGGGATGTAGGGTGTAAGTTGCAGCAGGAGTTAAAACTGGCATGTAACAAAGGTAATGCCACTGTGGTGATGGGGGATTTCAATATGCAGGTAGACTGGGAAAATCAGGTTGGTTCAGGACCCCAAGAAAGAGAGTTTGTAGAATGCCTCCGAGATGGATTCTTAGAGCAGTTTGTGATGGAGCCGACCAGAGAAAAGGCAATTCTGGATTTAGTGTTGTCCAATGAACCAGATATGATAAGAGAACTCGAGGTAAAGGAACCGCTTGGAGGTAGTGATCATAATATGATTAGTTTTCATCTGCAATTTGAGAAGGAGAAGGTTAAATCGGAAGTGGCAGTGATACAGTTGAACAAAGGGGACTATGAAGGCATGAGAGAGGAGCTGGCCAAAGTAGACTGGAAAGGGATCCTAGCAGGAATGACGGTGGAACAGCAATGGCAGGAATTTCTGGGCATAATCCGGAAGATGCAGGATCATTTCATTCCTAAAAGGAAGAAAGATTCTAAGGGGAGTAGGAGGCAACCGTGGCTGACAAGAGAAGTTAGGGACAGAATAAAACTAAAATAAAAGATGTATAACACAGCAAAGAGTAGCCGGAAGCCAGAGGATTGGGAAACTTTCATAGGACAACAGAAGGAAACAAAACGGGCAATACGGGCTGAAAAGATGAAGTACGAGGGGAAGCTGGCCAGGAATATAAAGAAGGACAGTAAAAGCTTCTTTAGATATGTTAAGGGAAAAAGAGAAGCAAAGTCAAATGTGGGTCCCTTGAAGGCAGACACGGGTGAAATTATTATGGGCAACGAGGAAATGGCAGAAGAGTTGAATAGGTACTTCGGATCTGTCTTCACTAAGGAAGACACAAACAATCTCCCACATGTACTGGAGGACAGAGGATCTATGGGGGTAGAGGAACGGAAATAAATTTTCATTAGACGAGAAATAGTATTGGGTAGGCTAATGGGACTGTAGGATGATAAATCCCCTGGGCCTGATGGTCTGCATCCCAGGGTCCTCAGGGAGGTGGCTCTAGAAATAGTGGACGCATTGGTGATCATTTTCCAATGTTCAATAGATTCAGGATCAGTCCCTGTGGATTGGAGGATAGCTAATGTTATCCCGCTTTTCAAGAAAGGAGCGAGAGAGAAAACGGGGAATTACAGACCAGTTAGCCTGACATCGGTGGTGGGAAAGATGCTGGAGTCAATTATTAAAGAGGTAATAATGGGGCATTTGGATAGCAGTAAAAGGATTAGTCCACGTCAACATGGGTTTATGAAAGGGAAATCATGCTTGACTAATCTTCTGGAATTTTTTGAGGATGTGACAATTAAAATGGATGAAGGGGTGCCAGTGGATATAGTGTATCTAGACTTTCAGAAAGCCTTTGATAAGGTCCCATACGGGAGACTGGTGACTAAAATTAGAGCACATGGTATTGGGGGTAGGGTGTTGACATGGATAGAAAATTGGTTGGCAGACCGGAAGCAAAGACTAGGAGTGAACGGGTCCTTTTCAGAATGGCAGGCAGTGGCGAGTGGAGTGCCGCAAGGCTCGGTGTTGGGGTTGCAACTGTTTACCATATATATTAATGATTTGGAAGAGGGAATTAGGAGCAACACTAGCAAGTTTGCGGATGACACAAAGCTGGGTGGCAGTGTGAACTGTGAAGAGAATGTTAGGAGGTTGCAGGGTGACCTGGACAGGTTGAGTGAGTGGGCAGATGCGTGGCAGATGCAGTATAATATAGATAAATGTGAGGTTATCCACTTTGGCGGCAAAAACAAGGGGGCAGATTATTATCTCAATCGGGTTAGGTTAGGTAAGGGGGAGGCACAGCGAGACCTGGGTGTCCTTGTACACCGGTCACTAAAAGTTGGTGTGCAGGTACAGCAAGCAGTGAAGAAAGCTAATGGGATGTTGGCCTTCATAACAAGAGGATTTCAGTACAGGAGTAAAGAGGTCCTTCTGCAGTTGTATAGGGCTCTGGTGAGACCACATCTGGAGTATTGTGTACAGTTTTGGTCTCCTAATTTGAGGAAGGACATCCTTGTGATTGAGGCAGTGCAGCGTAGGTTCACGAGATTGAACCCTGGGATGGAGGGACTGTCATATGAGGAAAGATTGAAAAGACTGGGCTTGTATTCACTGGAGTTTAGAAGGATGAGGGGGCTCTTATAGAAACATCTATATTACTAAAAGCCTGATCTTGACCGCTTTTGGCCCACTGTGCTGCGATTTCCAAGAGAACGCCGCCACCTTTGGCCATCATTTTTGGCCACCTCGCTCAGAGACCCCCTCCGCCTTCCTGGCCCAGAGGAATTTTCCCATCGATGCAAAATGAGAGAGATATTAATGTTTTTTAAATATTCCCCATTCTCTCTGTTCTCTCTGCTGTCTCCGCTGGCGGCAGGGGGGAGGGACTATAAAATGCGGAAGTGTCGTGCCTCACTCAGTCTCTGCCAGACCCAGGAAGCGAGAGGGTCACGGCTCGCTGAGCTGTGAATAACACTGAACAGACGTCTACTCCACAGTGAGTCCCCTTGATGTAGCTGCTGCCAAATTGTTAACCTTTTTTTTAAGTTTGTGTTCACAAAATGAATTTTGGTTGTTAGGTGGCTGCTTGCTGCCCAATTGTTTGCCTCGTCTTTTTAAAAAAGAGTTTGTGTTCGTAAAATGAATTTTGTTTGTCAGGTGGCTGCTTGCTGCCCAATTGTTTGCCTCGCCTTTTTAAAAAAGAGTTTGTGTTCGTAAAATGAATTTTGTTTGTCAGGTGGCTGCTTGCTGCCCAATTGTTTGCCTCGCCTTTTAAAAAAAAAGTTTGTGTTCGTAAAATGAAATTTGGTTGTCAGGTGGCTGCGGCCCAATTGTTTGCCGCGCCTTTTAAAAAAAAAGTTTGATTCACAAAATGGATTTTGGTTGTCAGATGGCTGCGGCCTAATTGTTTAGAAACATAGAAAATAGGTGCAGGAGTAGGCCATTCGGCCCTTCGAGCCTGCACCGCCATTCAATGTGATCATGGCATTGCCTCGCCTTTTTAAAGAGTTTGTGTTCACAAAATGGATTTTGGTCGTCAGGTGGTTGCTTGCTGCCCAATTGTTTGCCTCGCCTTTTTAAAAAAAAATGTTTGTGTTCATAAAATGATTTTTGGTTGTCAGGTGGCTGATTGCTGCCCAATTGTTTGCCTCGCATTTTCAAAGAGTTTGTGTTCACAAAACGGATTTTGGTTGTCAGGTGGCTGCGGCCCATTTGTTTGCCTCGCCTTTTTTTCAAAAAGTTTGTGTTCACAACATGAATTTTGGTTGTCAGGTGGCTGCTTGCTGCCCAATTGTTTGCCTCGCCTTTTTTTCAAAATGTTTGTGTTCACAACATGAATTTTGGTTGTCAGGTGGCTGCTTGCTGCCCAATTGTTTGCCGTGCCTATTTTTTTTAAGTTTGTGTTCACAAAATAAATTTTGGTTGTCAGGTGGCTGCTTGCTGTCCAATTGTTTGCCTTGGCTTGGCTTTTAAAATCGTTGCAACAGTTAGCTTCCTGCCCAAGAATCCTTTTCGGCCCACAATGTCTATACTACCTGGCCAAATCACTGGATGGATTTAAGAGAGAGTTAGATAGAGCTCTGGAGGCTAGTGGAGTCAAGGGATATGGGGAGAAGGCAGGCACGGGTTATTGATAGCGAACAATCAGCCATGATCACATTGAATGGCGGTGCTGGCTTGAAGGGCCGAATGGCCTCTTCCTGCACCTATTTTCTATGTTTCTATGTCTCATCATCACCACTGTGCAATAGCCCAGGACACCTGGCCTTCCAATCTGATGTCGAAAATAGCTGTCTTTCTGAAAATACTCCAATCCTTCATAATTTAATAGAATTAACATCTATTTTCCTCAGTGGCTGTTGCAGGCGTTTTCCACATTGGGGCCTGACCCGGGCAAAAAGGACACTTCCTGTCCCTGAACTGTCAGTTTGGAATTTATGTACAGTTCAGATCCCCCAATTATCCCAAGTAAGCATATGAAACTTTGGAAATGGTGCTAAAGATGTTGGCCAAATTGTCCCCTGGATTACGGGTGCTAGCTGCAAGAAGGGATTGGATAAACCTGGATTGCATTCTGTGGAGCGTGGGAAGTTGAGGGGGGAATTGATAAACAATGTAATGCCTGGAATTTGCTGCCAAGCTTGGTGGCAGAGGCAAATATGATCATGCCATTGAAGCAGCCTATAGGTAGGCACATGGATAGGGTGGGATACGGATCACATGTAAACAGAGGTGATTAGTGTTGTAATGTATTCATGCATATTCATGTACATGCTAATGAGTTGGTGTTGAATATAAGTAGGGAATGTTGGGTAATAAATCTCTCTTGTGATCCAGGCAGCCTGCGTGTCAGTTGTTATTCATTCTGTTGTCCGGAATATAACAAAATTGGCGTCGAGGATGGGATAGAGTTTGTGAACCCATCCTTTAAATACAGTGCAGGACTGTTTTGCAACACGCTGGATTGTTTAACAGTTGAAACAGTAAATACGGAGTTGTGTCGCAGTTGTTTGCGAGCTGGACATGAGAGGCCTGCAGATCCGTCTATGCAGGGGACTAGTTTAAAACAGCAGCTGGACAAATCGGCGCGGGTTTGTCAGGCTATCTCTATGTTGTGTCTACGTGGCAAGATGTCATCCTTGGGAGTGTATAACCTTTTAAACTGAGTTTTTTTTGTCGAATTCCTCAAGCTGAATAACCTTTGTATAGTACGTTTTAGGTGAAATGTTACACCAGAACAGACAGGAATTCGGGGTTTGTAGACTGACCTTTTTTTTTACAGGGAACGACACGATGGCAGCATCCACGGGCTACATTGGAAATTGTTTGCATCGCCTTTTTTATTTTAAAAGTTTGTGTTCACAAAATAAATTTTGGTTGTCAGGTGGCTGCTTGCTGCCCAATTGGTTGCCACGCCTTTTTTATTTTAAAAGTTTGTGTTCACAAAATAAATTTTGGTTGTCAGGTGGCTGCTTGCTGCCCAATTGGTTGCCTCGCCTTTTTTATTTTAAAAGTTTGTGTTCACAAAATAAATTTTGGTTGTCAGGTGGCTGCTTGCTGCCCAATTGTTTGCCTTGCCTTTTTTATTTTAAAGTTTGTGTTCACAAAATAAAGAGTAGAGTGGGTATGTTACAAAACTTACCTTGAGCAGCGCTGCAGTTCTGCTGCTCCCCGTGTGCGCGATTTTGGCGCCTTTCAGAGGGGGGCGGGCTTAAAGTGCCGTTTTTCTTCAGACTGGGAAAATCGATCCATGTCGGGCGATTTCGTTGCGGAAGAAAAATCGCTCCGACATTTCATTAATGAAGGTATATTTAAATTACGCTACATTATTTATTATCTAGAGTAATTTAAAAATCACCTTCAAAAGCCGTGAGCGCCGATAACGGGAAGGATTTTGCGTAGGGGAGAAAAAAAAGGGACACAGTTTATTTTTATATTAAAGGTTGGTTTTTATGGAGGCTTTAATAATATTTTCATGTTGCGAAATGGGGTCCAAAAAAATGTATGAACCGGCTGTATTTTTCATACCGACTTCACAGCAAACCACAGTGTTCCAATCCACCGCATTCCACTAAAACACACTCGCTAGTTGATTTAAATGGCCATTAATTTACAGGCATTAAACACTAAATTCCTTCCATTTGGCCCAGAAATTCATGAAAATGAGATTTAAAAATTATGTTATATTGTGGATTATTGTGTGAATGTTATTTGGACACTTAGACAATTTTAAAAAAGTTTATCTTTTCTTAAGAAATGGATAGATGTTTAGATCTACTCATTGAATTTTGTAATTAGCTACAATTAGATAACTAACTAATTATATGCTTTAATTTCAGGTCATCCAAGTAAGATTGTTTCATATTTGTTTCAGAATGCTTCAATCTATAATAACTGGAAATTTCATTGAGTTCTCTTAATTTTTAAGAAAGTTATGGGCTTTTAACGGTTCTAGATCACAGCTTTTGAGTTAAGTCAATTGAAAGGCAATGGGGAACAAGATGCTAATTTCCGAGTGTGCAAATGGTCATAACTTTCTTAATACTGAAGATATGAAAGTGAATTAGGTGTCAAATTAAACTTCTTTTTATGCTTTATCTGATGGGATAAATTGCAGACTTGATTTTTAAAATCTCAAAATTTTGTAACATTGCTAAGTAGAGAGCTGTTCAGCTCGTATATGGAGAGAACAAACATGTTTTTCACGGCAAACAATTTAATGGAGATTAGTGGTGAAGGAGAGATAGTGTGGCGGGACTGTCATATGCTGAGAGAACGGAGCAGCTGGGCGTGTACACTCTGCAGTTTAAAAGGATGAGAGGGGATCTCATTGAAACATATAAGATTGTTAAGGGTTACACAAAAAGCTGGAGAAACTCAGCGGGTGCAGCAGCATCTAAGGAGCGAAGGAGATAGGCGACGTTTCGGGTCGAGACCTTTCTTCAGACTGGTCATAGACGGAGTAATTGGGAATAGGGAATGGAGTCCTTACAGGAAGCAGGGTGGGAGGAAGAGTAGTCCAGGTAGCTGTGGTAGTCAGTTGGTTTGTAGTGGATGTCAGTCAGGAGTGTATCCCCTGCAATAGAGATGGTGAGGTCAAGGAATGGTAGGGAAATGTTGGAAATGGTCCAAGTGTATTTGAGTGCCGGATGGAAGTTGGTGGTGAAATGGATGAAGTCAGTCATTTGTGCATGGGTGCAGGAGGTGACACCAAAGCAGTCGTCAATGTAACGGAGGTAGAGGTCGGGGGTGGGGTTTGGACACGCTAGAGGCAGGAAACATGTTCCCGATCTTGGGGGAGTCCAGAACCAGGGGCCACAGTTTAAGAATAAGGGGTAAGCCATTTAAAACTGAGACGAGGAGACACTAGTGAGTTGTGAGTCTGTGGAATTCTCTGCCTCAGAGGGCGGTGGAGGCCGGTTCTCTGGATGCTTTCAAGAGAGAGCTAGATAGGGCTCTTAAAGATAGCGGAGTCAGGCGATATGGGGAGAAGGCAGGAACGGGGAACTGATTGGGGACGATCAGCCGTGATCACATTGAATGGCGGTGCTGGCTCGAAGGGCCGAATGGCCTCTACTCCTGCACCTGTTGTCTATTGTCCTTTTATTGAATTTCTTCAACAACATAATGGTTGAACACAAACTGAAAACCGACGCTAGGGTGGGGTGAGCGGGCGTAGGGAAGGGTGGTGGGATATATCTCCACCTCTATCACTTCTTCCTTAGTTCTGGGATTTATCGTGTCTTTTCTAGAATCCTTTCTTTCTCTTTTTCCCTATTTAGTTATTAGTTTATAAAATGTTAAAATTGATGCAGTACAAAAATTGTATAATTATGTCAATTACTTTCTCCTTGTACAATTGCTTCTAATAGAATAAATATTGAACAAAAACTTTGGAGGCAACTCAGATCACTTGTATCCAAAAGGACAATTCCTGCATCCGCCCACCGGTGACAGTGCTGTCCCTGTAGATGTCAACTCTCTGTGTTCACCCCCTTCCCTATTCCCACTTCCGTGTGAACACCCACTGTCAGGGCATCATATATATGTCACAGAAGGCTCACAAACCTTTTTGTTCCTTTGCTGTACAGGCCACTGAATCACCTCCCCAGTTACCACCTTCAGCCATGATGTCGACAGACGTTCCCAAACTCGGTAGCTCTGAAATACACAATATTAACAGAACCATCAGGTGACAATTGAATGTGAAGGAAGACGTTGCCTTGTGAGGCAACAAACAGCGTTAAGGGCCTGTCCCGCCAGCATGCAGCTCTATGCGATGAGCGCGATCAAACTAGAAGCGGGGGCCGCGCGGAGGTCGGGTGATCCCCTGTACAGGGCCGTTCCCACCAGCATGCGCCTGCATGCGGCAAGCGCGACCAAACCGGCGGTAGGGGCCGCGCGGAGGTCGGGTGAGTGGCGCAACGCGGCGCAAAGTGAGGCGAACTTGGAGCGAAGTCTAAGGTAAGTTCGCCAGGACCGAGAGGGGCGCACAGAGGCACACACACACACAGGGCCACGGAGCCACACACATAGAGGGTCACGGAGGCACCTACAGATAGGTTCACGGAGGGACGATGTCGGGGCGGTGTGTAAATGTCGAGGCGACTGCGAGCCGATAAGCCGTTGCCGCGCGGAATTTTTGGACATAGTCAGTTTTTCGGAGCCCCGCGCGATGTCGGGACGAACTCCGCACAATTCCGCACGGCTCCGGCGATCGAAGTGGGACCGGCCCCGCGACGCCGGACGGCTCAAGCGACCACGTTAGGTCACGCTAATCGCACAGAGTTGCATGCTGGTGGGACAGGCCCTTTACAGTGCAGCGGAGATGTGGAAAACATCACATCCAAACAAGGTGTACCCCTGCAAATGAACAGAAACTAAAAGCAGTAGACCACCTTGCTCTTCATGTCTGCATTTGTGTAAAGGTCAGACTTCCACTCATATACTCAATAGTCCCAACTCGTTAGTTCTCATTTCATTATTCAAATATGTACCAAATGCAATCTTTATTGCAAATGCAAAATACTTAAAGTATCCTTTCTCTTACAATCATTCTGCTGCAACTTCTCCTGGGATCACAGTCCCCGCTGTGACCAGAGGGTGATAAAAATGTGCAACTCTCTGCACCGTAGGTAGGTATGTTACAAAACATACCTTGAGCAGCGCTGCAGTTCTGCCACTCCCCGTGTGCGCGACTTTGGCGCCTTTCAGAGGGGGGCGGGCTTAAAGTGCCGATTTTCCACAGGCAGGAAAAATCGATCCATGTCGGGCGATTTCGTTGCGGAAGAAAAAACGCTCCGACATTTCATGAAAGAAAGAAGGTATTTTTAAATTACTCTAAATTATTTATTATCTAGAGTAATTTAAAAATCACCTTCAAATGCCGTGAGCGCCGACAACCGGAAGGATTTTGCGTAGGGGAGAAAAAAAGGTAAATAGTTTATTTTTATATTAAAAGTTGGTTTTTCGGGAGGCTTTAATAATATTTTCATGTTGCGAAATGGGGTCCAAAAAAAATGTATGAACCGGCTGTATTTTTCATACCGACTTCACCGCAAACCGCAACGTTCCAATCCACCGCATTCTAGTAAAACCCACTCGCTAGTTGATTTAAATGGCCATTAGTTTACAGGAATCAAACACTAAATTCCTTCCATTTGGCCCAGAAATTCATGAAAATGAGATTTAAAAATCATGTTATATTGTGGATTATTGTGTGAATGTTATTTGGACACTTAGGCAATTTAAAAAAGTTTATCTTTTCTTAAGAAATGGATAGATGTTTAGATCTACTCATTGAATTTTGTAATTAGCTACAATTAGATAACTAACTAATAATATGCTTTAATTTCAGGTCATCCAAGTAAGATTGTTTCATATTTGTTTCAGAATGCTTCAATCTATAATAACTGAAAATTTCATTGAGTTCTCTTAATTTTTAAGAAAGTTATAGGCTTTTAACTGTTCCAGATCACAGCTTTTGTGTTCAGTCAATTGAAAGGCAATGGGGAACAAGATGCTAATTTCCGAGTATGAAAATGGTCATAACTTTCTTAATACTGAAGATATGAAAGTGAATTAGGTGTCAAATTAAACTTCTTTTTATGCTTTATCTGATGGGATGAATTGCAGACTTGATTTTTAAAATCTCAAAATTTTGTAACATTGCTACTGTAGGCTCAGAAAGGCCTTTACTCTGGCAATTTAGGACGTTGCTCACAAAAAATAACTGAAAAGGGAAATAAGACTGCAGGCCAGTGACTAGCGATATTCCCCGGGGATCATTGCTGGCCCACTGCTGTTTGTGGTTTCTATTAGAATCAGAATCAGAATCAGAATGCCTTTTATTGTCACTATACACATGTACAATGAGATTAAAAGCTGCTCCTACTCAGTGCAAAACAAAACAAAAAAGACGGGGGGGGGATAAGGTGCACTGCAGCGCTATATACATATCTATAAAAAGACAATGGATAAATAGGATTCCTATATCCAGTATGGGTTGCTGATAAGTGTGAGGTGCTACACCTTGGCAGGACAAATCAAAATAGGGCGTACATGGTAAATGGTAGGGAATTGAAGAATACAGTTGAACAGAGGGATCTGGGAATAACCGTGCATAGTTCCTTGAAGGTGGAATCTCATATAGATAGGGCGGTAAAGAAAGCTTTTGGTATGCTAGCCTTTATAAATCAGAGCATTCAGTATAGAAGCTTGGATGTAATGTTAAAATTGTACAAGGCATTGGTGAGACCAAATCTGGAGTATGGTGTACAATTTTGGTCGCCCAATTATAGGAAGAATGTCGACAAAATAGAGAGGGTACAGAGGAGATTTACTAGAATGTTGCCTGGGTTTCAACAGCTAAGTTACAGAGATAGGTTGAATAAGTTAGGTCTTTATTCTCTGGAGCGCAGAAGGTTAAGGGGGAACTTGATAGAGGTCTTTAAAATGATGAGAGGGATAGACAGAGTTGATGTGGACAAGCTTTTCCCTTTGAGAATAGGGAAGATTACAACAATCTTCAAGTCAGAGGACATGACTTTAGAATTAAGGGACAGAAGTTTAGGGGTAACATGAGAGGGAACTTCTTTACTCAGAGAGTGGTAGCGGTGTGGAATGAGCTTCCAGTGGAAGTGGTGGCGGCAGGTTCGTTGGTATCATTTAAAAATAAATTGGATAGGCATATGGATGAGAAGGGTATGGAGGGTTATGGTATGAGTGCAGGCAGGTGGGACTAAGGGAAAAAAGTTGTTCGGCACGGACTTGAAGGGCCGAGATGGCCTGTTTCCGTGCTGTAATTATTATATGGTTATATGGTTATTGCACATATTGAAAATTACAGTTACAGTACAAATTACAGTAGGTGGATAGATGGAAGTCCGGGGGTTAGGCTGTGAAGTCAGTGCATGTGTGAGTTCAGGGAGATAATGGATTTTGGAAAGAAACTGTTCTTGAGTCTATTTGTCCTTGTGCTGATGCACCTATAGCGCCTCCCTGAGGGCAGCAGGTCGTACAGGCCAAATGCAGGATGGGAGCTGTCCTTGATGATGTTCTTCGCCCTGCTGAGGCAGCGGGAGGTGTAAATGTCCATCAGGGAGGGGAGAGGGCAGCCGATGATCTTCTGTGCTGCCCTGACTACCCTCTGAAGCCTCTCCCTGTCTGCCATGGTGCAGCTGCCGTACCATGCTGTAATGCAGTTTGTCAACAGGCTCTCTCTCAATGGACGAGCGGTAGAAGGTCAGCAGCAGGTTGGAGTCCAGGTTGTGCTTCCTGAGGACCCTCAGGAAGTGCAGCCGCTCGCTGCTGAGCCTTCTTGATGACCGCTGTGATGTTGTCTGTCCAGGAGATGTCAGCGGAGATGAGGACGCCGAGAAACAGGAAGGTGTGGACCCTCTCCACACACTCGCCGTTGATGTATAAGGGGGCTAAGTCGGTGCTGTGCCTCCTGAAGTCGACAATGAGCTCTTAAAGTATTAAATATGTGGATGAGAACACAAGGCATGATTATCAAATGTTGCAAAGGGGTCTTCATCTGTTGGGCTGAGGAACGTTGAATGGAGTTTAATACAGATAAGCTCAAGGTGTTGCACTTGGGGAAGACAAAGCAGGACAGGAGCTGAGTGAATGACTGGGCTCATCAATCACAATATTGAGTGTAGAAGCCGGGACGTTATGTAACAGGAGTACAAGACTTTGGCCAGGTCGCATTTCGTGAATCGTCTTCAGTTCTGGACATCCTGTCATAGGAAAGATGTTACCAAACTGGAAAGGGTGCGGAGAAAGTTGAAGAGCAAGTTGCCAGGACTCCAGGTCCTGAATTACACGGAGAGGTTGAGCATGCCAGGACTTTATACTGTGGAGCGCAGGAGGACGAAGGATGATCTTATTGAGGTAGATAAGTTTGTGAGTGCGACTGGGAATTTTCTCAATTCTGTTAACCCAGACTGCCCCCTCCCCCTCCCCACCTCTCCCTTAACCCTCGGGCCCTGACATTCCTTCTCCATCTCCCCCCCCCCCCCCCACCCCAGTCGCACTAGCTTCTCATTTTCACACTACAAACAGCTTACAATGGCCTGCTTCCTTTATCATCGATACTTTTTTGCATATCTTTCATTCATTGTTCTTTATCTCTCCACATCACCGTCTATATCTCTCGTTTCCCTGATCCCTGACCAGTCTGAAGAAGGGTCTCGACCCGAAACGTCGCCTATCTCATAGAAAATAGATGCAGGAGTAGGCCATTTGGCCCTTCGAGCCTGCACCGCCATTCAATGTGATCATGGCTGATCATCCAACTCAGTATCCCGTACCTGCCTTCTCTCCATACCCCCTGATCCCTTTAGCCACAAGTGCCACATCTAACGCCCTCTTAAATATAGCCAATGAACTGGCCTCAACTACCTTCTGTGGCAGAGAATTCCAGAGACTCACCACTCTCTGTGTAAAGAATGTTTTCCTCATTTCGGTCCTAAAGGAATTCCCCCTTATCCTTAGACTGTGACCCCTTGTTCTGGACTCCCCCAACATCGGGAACAATCTTCCTGCATCTAGCTTGTCCAACCCCTTAAGAATTTTGTAAGTTTCTATAAGATCCCCCCTCAATCTCCTAAATTCCAGCGAGTACAAGCCGAGTCTATCCAGTCTTTCTTCATATGAAAGTCCTGACATCCCAGGAATCAGTCTGGTGAATCTTCTCTGCACTCCCTCTATGGCAAGGATGTCTTTCCTCAGATTAGGAGACCAGAACTGTACGCAATACTCCAGGTGTGGCCTCACCAAGACCCTGTACAACTGCAGTAGAACCTCCCTGCTCCTATACTCAAATCCATTCGCTATGAATGCCAACATACCATTTGCTTTCTTCACTCCTTCGCTCCTGAGATGCTGCTGCACCCGCTGAGTTTCTCCAGCCTTTTGCGTAACCCTTGCAGAATACTATTGGTCAGAATAACACTCCTCCACCACTATTCCTCTCTCCTGTTCCCCCTCGCTCTAACCCCTTTGTTTTTTCGCTTCCCTGTCCCTACAGTCGTCACCATTCTGCAGCATCCACTCCCCTCCCATTTCACTCACCTGCCCCTAGGATGGGACTCGATGATTCCTTGTTTGGTGAATCTGGGTCATGATGGATTTCCCCACTTGGGTCAGTACCAGGGCCGTCAACCACGTCTCCTATTCCGCTCCCTCTGGACTGACATTGTTCCCTTTCCTCGTCAGCGGCTTCACATTCCATTGCCGTTCCGCTCTCAATCCCACTTTGTTTTTCTGCCGTTGTTCCTGTGTTCTCACCACCGTTCTTTGGTGAGGTGCCAGGCCAAAGTCTTTTGAAGATCTTGCCCACTGGACTAAATTTCCCACCTGAAAAAAACATGAATTCTAGGTTGCAGAGCAATTTCAAATGGAGAAAACCACAGGTTGGGAATAGCCGGCAGCAATCTGAGCTGACATTCTGGGGCAAGTGGCCCACGGAGCCGTTGGTGAGAGAGGGTGGAGTTACCTGGAGCTGTGAGTATAGAAACATAGAAATTAGGTGCAGGAGTAGGTCATTCGGCCCTTCGAGCCTGCACCGCCATTCAATGTGATCATGGCTGATCATCTAACTCAGTATCCCATACCTGCCTTCTCTCCATACCCCCTGATCCCTTTAGCCACAAGGACCACATCTAACTCCCTCTTAAATATAGCCAATGAACTGGCCTCAACTACCTTCTGTGGCAGAGAATTCCAGAGACTCACCACTCTCTGTGTAAAGAATGTTTTCCTCATTTCGGTCCTAAAGGAATTCCCCCTTATCCTTAGACTGTGACCCCTTGTTCTGGACTCCCCCAACATCGGGAACAATCTTCCTGCATCTAGCTTGTCCAACCCCTTAAGAATTTTGTAAGTTTCTATAAGATCCCCCCTCAATCTTCTAAATTCCATCGAGTACAAGCCGAGTCTATCCAATCTTTCCTCATATGAAAGTCCTGACATCCCAGGAATCAGTCTGGTGAATCTTCTCTGTACCCCCTCTATGGCAAGGATGTCTTTCCTCAGATTTGGAGACCAAAACTGTACGCAATACTCCAGGTGTGGCCTCACCAAAACCCTGTACAACTGCAGTAGAACCTCCCTGCTCCTATACTCAAATCCTTTCGCTATGAATGCTAACATACCATTTGCTTTCTTCACTGCCTGCTGCACCTGCATGTCTACTTTCAATGACTGGTGTACCATGACACCCAGGTCGCGCTGCATCTCCCCTTTTCCTAATCGGCCTCCAGTTAGATAATAGTCTGCTTTCCTATGCAGAAATGAGCCTTTGACCCATTTGCCACCTGTCAATTTCTCTACACTAATCCCATTGCTGAGCACATCTAACTCCCTCTTAGATATAGCCAATGAACTGGCCTCAACTACCCTCTGTGGCAGAGAGTTCCAGAGACCCACCACTCTCTGTGAGAAAAAAGTCCTTCTCATCTCTGTCCTAAAGGATTTCCCCCTTATCCTTAAGCTGTGACCCCTTGTCCTGGACCTCCCCAACATCGGGAACAACCTTCCTGCATCTAGCCTGTCCAACCCCTTAAGAATTTTGTAAGTCTCTATAAGATCCCCTCTCAATCTCCTAAATTCTAGAGAGTATAATCTAGAGACGTATTGAATACCGGGTCGATGGAAAATACAGTTCTCTCCATAGTAGAGGTGGCGAACATTGATTTAATGTGGGGACCATGAGGTTTGGAGGATGATCTTTCAGGATGAATCTTTCAGCAGTGATGGCTGCAGTCAGGGACACACTCACTGCCTGAGGTGGTGTTGGAGGCAGGTACTCTGTCACCACATTGTAGGAGCACCTGGATGTCCATTCGAACTGTAAATGGATAGTAGGCGACAGACCAGCTGCTCAGCAATGGGATTAGTGTAGAGACATTGACAGGTGGCAAATGGGTCAAAGGCTCATTTCTGCATAGGAAAGCAGACTATTATCTAAATGGAGGCCGATTAGGAAAAGGGGAGATGCAGCGCGACCTGGGTGTCATGGTACACCAGTCATTGAAAGTAGGCATGCAGGTGCAGCAGGCAGTGAAGAAAGCGAATGGCATGTTGGCATTCATAGCAAAAGGATTTGAGTATAGGAGCAGGGAGGTTCTACTTCAGTTGTACAGGGTCTTGGTGAGGCCACACCTGGAGTATTGCGTACAGTTCTGGTCTCCAAATCTGAGGAAGGACATTATTGCCATAGAGGGAGTGCAGAGAAGGTTCACCAGACTGATTCCTGGGATGGCAGGACTGTCTTATGAACAAAGACTGCATAGACTCGGTTTATACTCTCTAGAATTTAGGAGATTGAGGGGGGATCTTATAAAAACTTACAAAATTCTTAAGGGGTTGGACAGGCTAGATGCAGGAAGATTGTTCCCGATGTTGGGGAGGTCCAGGACAAGGGGTCACAGCTTGAGGATAAGGGGGAAATCCTTTAGGACCGAGATGAGAAGGCCTTTTACCACACAGAGAGTGGTGGGTCTCTGGAACTCTCTGCCACAGAGGGTAGTTGAGGCCAGTTCATTGGCTATATTTAAGAGGGAGTTAGATGTGGCCCTTGTGGCTAAAGGGATCAGAGGGTATGGAGAGAAGGCAGGTACAGGATACTGAGTTGGATGATCAGCCATGATCACAGTGAATGGCGGTGCAGGCTCGAAGGGCCGAATGGCCTCCTCCTGCACCTAATTTCTATGTTTCTACGTTTCTATGCACAGAATCTGATTCTGGACTCTGATATTCTGACTTAACGTTTGCGGCAACTCAGATCATTTGTTCCCAAAAAGAGTGCTGATTTATCAGACAATTCCTGCATCCGCCCACCTGTGACTGTGATGTCCCTGTAGATGTCAACTCTCTGTACTCACCCCCTCCTCTATTCCCACTTCCGTGCGAACCTCATTTCTTGCATCAGCTCTACACCCACTGACAGGGCATCATATATATGTCACAGAAGGCTCACTGACCTTTTTGTTTCTTTGATGTAGAGGCCACTGAATCACCTCCCCAGTTACCATCTTCAGCCATGATGTTGACAGACGTTCCCAAACTCTGCAGCTCTGGAATACACAATATTAACGGAACCATCAGGTGACAATTGAATGTGAAGGAAGACATTGTCTTGTGAACGGACACACGGCATTGCAGTGCAGCGGAGATGTGGAAAACATGACTTCCATACAAGATGGTAAACCCCTGCAAATGAACAAACAAGAACAGCAGAAGTAGACTACCAAATTCTTCATGTCCGCCCTGTCATTCATCCATTAGACTTTGCCTGATCTATCCAAGGGAGCAATTCAGGTTCCGATCAGATTCAATCTTTAATTGTCATTGTGCAGTGTACATAGAAACATAGAAATTAGGTGCATGAGTAGGCCATTCGGCCCTTCGAGCCTGCACCGACATTCAATATGATCACGGCTGATCATCCAACTCAGTATCCCGTACCTGCCTTCTCTCCATACCCCCTGATCCCTTTAGCCACAAAGATACCTTCATTCATGAAATGTCGGAGCGATTTTTCTTCCGCAACGAAATCGCCCGACATGGATCGATTTGCCCTGCCTGTGGAAAAACGGCACTTTAAGCCCGCCCCCCTCTGAAAGGCGCCAAAGTCGCGCACACGGGGAGCGGCAGAACTGCAGCGCTGCTCAAGGTAAGTTTTGCAACATACCTACAATATGCATATCTGAAAAAATAATTATATTATTTGTAATACGTATGGCCTCTAATAAAAAATATATACCAAAATAAAATCGATGAACAGCATTCTCACGTAGGTGTCTCTGTTGTCGAGGTCGGGAGAGGGCGGAGTGGAGTGCCGTTGAGATGCTGGAATTCCGCCGTGGAAATTGGAAAACAAACCTCTCAGAGGTTATTTGGAGAAATACACAGAGGAACGTAGACCTAGCGAGTCTTCATCATGGGAAAATAATGTTGACAGTGACTTCAACATTGTTGTGCAGAAAGTTAGAGATGAAGTTGCATGCAACAAAATATGGATGTCAATAGACAAGACAACCGATGCTGTGGGGAGTTATGTTGCCAATGTGGTCATCGGTACACTGGAGGCAGGTCAGGCACGTGCCGTCAGGGTAGGCAAGGTAGGAACTGCCTACCCTGACTAAAATTAGGAAATGGCAATTATTAAATATAAATAATAAAGGCATGGGAGAATTATGCCTATGTAAGAGATCGATCTCTTAGGTAGGCATAATTCCCCGTGCCTTTCATCCGCAGCGCTTGTGACACGGGAAGCTCTGTTCAGCCCACGTGCCGTCAGCGCTGCCTGAAGCCGTCACTTTCAAGGGGAGCTGAAGGCAGCAGAAATTCTGCCTTTGCAACACTGCGCATGCGCATCAGCCGTCTGCGCATGCGCAGCGCGAGTTTCTTGGTGGCATTTTCAAATATGGATTTTTTTTAATAGTATCTTAGCAAACAAAGAGTGAAGAATGGACTTAATGTACCAATAATGTGGTAAGTGCATTTCTTGGTGCTTTATGGTTTTAAATACTGTATTTCCCGGGGTGGGGGGAGAGCTCCGTTCACAGTGTTTGGGCAGTCTGGCGTTGTGAAGGAGGGGATTGGGGTCAGTAACCCACTTGCCACGCTCCGGTCTGAATGCAGGTGAGATGGGACAAGGTGAGAGTAAGTGTTCGGCACGGACTAAAAGGGCCGAGATGGCCTGTTCCCGTGCTGTATTGCCATATGGTTTTATTGTGGCCGGGGAGTGGATTAGCTCGGGTGGCTGCCGCAGCACTCCGGGGACGACCAGCAGAATTGGCCGCCACTTCCGAGGAAGGAAGCAGCTCGGGTGACTGCGAGTGGCCGCCGGGACCCAGCCACTTCAGCCCCTTCTGCTGGTCCCCACTCACCTCTGGCAGTGCTCTCCGTCTGAACATCTCTCACCTGCCGCTCGCCGGCCGGCTTCCCGCAAATCTTTAAATTCCGACAGCGCGTTCACGGGACCAGTTGAGGTTACTTGGCTGTGGGGATTTAAGGATTTGCGGGACGCGGTTGACATGAGCGAAGCCGGCGAACGGCAGGTGAGAGATGTTCAGACGAAGAGCACTGCCAGAGGTGATCAGAAGGCGCTGAAGGGCAGCCGGTTCTGGTGTCGGGTCCCGGCGGCCGCTCGCAGTCACCCGAGCTGCTTCTATCCCCAGAAGTGGCGGCCAGTTCTGCTGTCCGTGACCGGAGCGCTGCGGCAGCGGTGAGTGAGTTTGATATGATCTCTGTCCCCCTCCTTCTCAAAACTTCTCCCTTCTCGCATATTTAACCCCTGCCGCAGGCTCCCCACGCGCTGTGAAAGGAACTCGCCCTCCAAATGGACCCTTGAATTAGTATTGTCATTCAATAAGATGACAACTGATTCAACGTCCCGGTGTGCTCCCGTTTTTCCCACCATCTCTCCACCTGCCTTCATCCTCCGTCCCCCACCCATTCAGTAATTAAAAAATGAAGGAGATTTAGAACCCTTGGGAAAATTGAATTGTTACTTATTTTTTATTTTTTACGAAGAGAACAATCTGCGCATGCGCGGTTTTAAGATTTTTTTTTGAAAGCCGGCTGACTGCCTACCCTGAGTAATTACTCACGGCACATGCCTGAGGCAGGTCAACCATCAAAGGAGTATTTGTTGACGTCGGAAGCATTGGAGAAGTCAAACAGCTCAACTGTTGCTCAGTTGTTTACATCTTCACTTGTTGTACTTTGGCCAGAAGGTATAAAACACAAGAACGTTCTTCTCTAAGTGACTTAAAGTTTTATTCCCCAAAATGTTGCTCTGCTCATTTGACCTGCTCAGCTCAAGGACTTCATAGAATTGCCAAGCACATAGATAGCTTGTTTCCAAATGTCGATCGCCAAGTTTCCAATGTCAAGAAAATCTTCCTCAAAGCACTGTCATGTGTGCAGTTGTTCAAGGAAACATAGAAACATAGAAAAATAGGTGCAGGAGCAGGCCATTCGGCCCTTCGAGCCTGCACCGCCATTCAATGTGATCACGGCTGATCATCCAACTCAGTATCCCGTACCTGCCTTCTCTCCATACCCCCTGATCCCTTTAGCCACAAGTGCCACATCTAACGCCCTCTTAAATATAGCCAATGAACTGGCCTCAACTACCTTCTGTGGCAGAGAGTTCCAGAGACCCACCACTCTCTGTGTAAAGAATGTTTTCCTCATCTCGGTCCTAAAGGAATTCCCCCTTATCCTTAGACTATGACCCCTTGTTCTGGACTCCCCCAACATCGGGAACAATCTTCCAGCATCTAGCTTGTCCAACCCCTTAAGAATTTTGTAAGTTTCTATAAGATCCCCCCTCAATCTTCTAAATTCCAGTGAGTACAAGCCGAGTCTATCCAATCTTTCCTCATATGAAAGTCCTGACATCCCAGGAATCAGTCTGGTGAATCTTCTCTGTACCCCCTCTATGGCAAGGATGTCTTTCCTCAGATTTGGAGACCAAAACTGTACGCAATACTCCAGGTGTGGCCTGACCAAAACCCTGCTCCTATACTCAAATCCTTTCGCGATGAATGCTAACATACCATTGGCTTTCTTCACTGCCTGCTGCACCTGCATGCCTACTTTCAATGACTGGTGTACCATGACACCCAGGTCTCGTTGCATCTCCCCTTTTCCTAATCTGCCAATTAGGCACCCGGGATTCCACTACCTCCTCAGCCCGTTTTGACTAGGTGGGGTACATGGCTCTCTGCTGTACTGATTTTGAAAAGATAAAATAAATCGTCAACTGTTTTGAAGAAGAAGAATCTGCTGCAGTCAGGACCATCGGTGAAATCATGCAGAAAATGTCCCTCCACCGCGATCTTGTGTTTATTGCTTCCAATTTGGCAAACTTCCCACAAGCTATCACTTCCCTTGAGAAACGTGGTGAAACATTAGTGAATAACTTGCAGGTTTCCAACAAAGCAACTGACGATATTCGTAAAGTTCCTGGCGATGTAGGTAAAGACACACAAGGAAAATGTGAGAGAGTGATTTTAGCTAACAAAGGTCTTGAAGAAATAGAAAACATAGCTAAAGTTCTCAAAGGTAGTTGTAATGCACAAGATATCGACATGAATATAGAGTATGTAGCTTGTTTCGGGTATGCACCAGTGACCTCAGCTAGGGTAGAAACACCTTTTCACAACTGAAGCATATTCTGTCTGACAGACGACATAGCTTAACACCAGATAATTTGGGGAAAATTGCTAGTAATTGTATGCAACCAAGCAAGCTTCGTCATTTAATGTAGTACACCTTTATATTATCATTTTTAACCATATTTTGGTGGTGGGGATAAATGGCTTTTTGAGCCTTTTTTGTAAAACCTCAGCCTCAGTACCGGCTCTCTCTCCACAGGGCTGCGTGCTGAGCCCCCTGCTCTACACCATCTACACACATGACTGCACCTCCGCCCATCACAGCAACACCATTGTCAAATTTGCTGATCACATTACGATGGTGGGGCTCATCTCCGGGGGGGGACGAGTACGCCTATCGGGATGAGGTGGAGCAGATGACAGTGTGGTGTGGAGAAAATAACCTGCTCCTCAACACCTTAAAGACCAAGGAGATAATAATAGACTTCAGGAAGAACAAAAACGGACATGGTACCACAAATCATCAGAGGGGACTGTGTGGAGAGGGTGGCGGATTTCCGCTTCCTGGGAATCCATATTGAGGAGGACCTGACGTGGAGCGTGAACACCTCTGCGCTGCTGAAAAAGGTCCAGCAGAGACTGCACTTCCCGAGGGTGCTCAGGAAGAATAACATCACACAGAGACTGCTGCTGTCCTTTTATTGGTGCTCCATTGAGAGCGTCCTAACATACTGTGTATACGTGTGGTACACCAGCTGCACAGCGGCTCAGAGGAAAGCGCTCCAGAGGGCCATTGACAACATTGGCCCAGAGGATTGTCGGCTGCCCTCTCCTTACCTTGGAGGACTTACACAGTTCCCGCTGCATCAAAAAATCCCAGAATATTATAAAGGACATTTCCCACCCCGGACACTCCCTGTTTGAACTGTTGCCGTCAGGCAGACGGTACAGATCTACAAGGACAAGGACAAACAGACTCAAAAACAGTTTTTACCCCACTGCTATAAAGGCACTAAATGTAGCCGCCAAGGAACGCGGGGACTAGGGGACTGTGGTTGGTACACTGTGAAATCCACAGAAGGATGTAGGGTTGGGTGTTTATGCGTGGCTGTTTTCATATTTCATATTTATTTTAGTTGTTTATCTTTTTTAATATTTTACCTTGTATGTATCGTTAGCTTTTATGGTTTGAATGGTGCACAGACTGGCTGACATTTTTTAATTTTGTTGTACATGGTCCATGTTACAATGACAATAAAGAAAATATTCTATTCTATTCTATTCTAAATGGATGCAAAGTTCATGTCATTGTGCTAATGATTAACTAAGTTCACAACTTTATCAGTTGATGCCTCCGGGTCCCGGTTCCAAGCCCTGGGCTTATTGTGCATCCGCCCATTCAAGTTGAGAGTGACCCGTCTCCTCCTCTTGCCTGGTTACAGTGCTCGTTTTTCCTTGGTGTTATCATATAGTTAGGTGTGAGGAGGATGCTTGGAGGCTGCAGGGTGATTTGGATAGGCTGAGTGAATGGGCAGATGCATGGCAGATGCAGTATAATGTGGATAAATGTAAGGTTATCCACTTTGGTGGCAAAAACATGAGGGTAGACTATTATCTGAATGGAGGCAGATTAGGAAAAGGGGAGATGCAACGAGACCTGGGTGTCATGGTACACCAGTCGTTGAAAGTAGGCATGCAGGTGCAGCAGGCAGTGAAGAAAGCAAATGGTATGTTAGCATTCATAGCGAAAGGATTTGAGGACAGGAGCAGGGAGGTTCCACTGCAGTTGTACAGGATTTTGGTGAGGCCACACCTGGAGTATTGCGTACAGTTTTGGTCTCCAAATCTGAGGAAAGACATCCTTGCCATAGAGGGGGTACAGAGAAGATTCACCAGACTGATTCCTGGGATGTCAGGACTTTCATATGAGGAAAGATTGGATAGACTCGGCTTGTACTCGATGGAATTTAGAAGATTGAGGGGGGATCTTATAGAAACTTACAAAATTCTTAAGGGGTTGGACAAGCTAGATGCTGGAAGATTGTTCCTGATGTTGGGGGAGTCCAGAACAAGGGGTCACAGTCTAAGGATAGGGGGGAATTCCTTTAGGACCGAGATGAGGAAAACATTCTTTACACAGAGAGTGGTGAGTCTTTCGAATTCTCTGCCACAGAAGGTAGTTGAGGCCAGTTCATTGGCTATATTTAAGAGGGCGTTAGATGTGGCACTTGTGGCTAATGGGATCAGGGGGTATGGAGAGAAGGCAGGTACGGGATACTGAGTTGGATGATCAGCCATGATCACATTGAATGGCAGTGCAGGCTTGAAGGGCCGAATGGCCTACTCCTGCACCTATTTTTCGATGTTTCTATGTTTCTATCATCTATTCAAAAATGCAACTTGTCCAATTCTCTTTCCCCTGAATCTATCTTGCCTACAGCATCTGTATCCTGGGACATTATGTCTCAGTCCCTGTCCCTCCCTTAGCCTTGTGTCTGCAATGCTTCTGATATCCATAGAATCGTAGAATCATAGAAAATAGGCGTAGGAGTAGGCCATTTGGCCCTTCGAGCCTGCACTGCCATTCAATATGATCATGGTGATCATCCAACTCAGTATCCCGTACCTGCCTTCTCTCCATACCCCCTGATCCCTTTATCCTTTATCTTGTGAGAAGATTACGGAGAGTTGGTCTGTCAAGGAGGACTCTCTCTAACTTCTACAGGTGCACAGTAGAGAGCTTGCTGACCGGTTGCATCGTGGCTTGGTTCGGCAACTTGAGCGCCCTGGAGAGGAAAAGACTCCAAAAAGTAGTAAACACTGCCCAGTCCATCATCGGCTCTGACCTCCCTTCCATCGAGGGGATTTATCGCAGTCGCTGCCTCAAAAAGGCTGGCAGCATCATCAAGGACCCACACCACCCTGGCCACACACTCATCTCCCCGCTACCTTCGGGTAGAAGATACAGGAGCCTGAAGACTGCAACAACCCGGTTCAGGAATAGCTACTTCCCCACAGCCATCAGGCTATTAAACCTGGCTCGGACAAAACTCTGAACATTAATATCCCTCCATCTGTTATTTGCACTTTATGAATTTATTAATTCATGGGTGTATTTATGTATAGAATTGTAGTCAATGCCTACTATGTTCTGTTGTGCTGAAGCAAAGAAAGATTTTCATTGTCCTGTCAGGGACACATGACAATAAACTCTTTTGACTTTGACTTTGACTTTGACTTTGACACAAGGGCCATACGATGAATTCCAACAGCTGCGATACCCTATAAAAATATCCCCTGACCATTCCAACTGTGTTTTTTAATGTTATTCAGTATCATAAAACTGATCTGGCTGATGAAACAGTTTTGTCCACTCTTTTCGGGCTAAGTGCGTTGACTAGAAAGGAAATGACCACGTTATATCCGATGTACTTTCTAATGACGAATAATAGAGGTGGTACATGACAGTTGTAAAGGAGGGCAGATCGATTGGAATGATCTGCATTCTAAAGGGCCTGTCCCACCAGCATGCAACTCTATGCGATGAACGCGATCCAACTAGAAGCGGGGGCCGCGCGGAGGTCGGGTGATCCCCTGTACAGGGCCGTTCCCGCCAGCATGCGCCTGCATGGGGCAAGCGCGAACAAACCGGCAGCGGGGGCCGCGCGGAGGTCAGGTGAGTGGCGCAACGCGGCGCAAAGTGAGGCGAAGTTGGAGCGAAGTCTTAAAGGTAAGTTCGCCAGGACAGAGAGGGGCACACAGAGAGGGGCACAGAGGCCCACACACACACAGGGCCACGGAGCCACACACATAGAGGGTCACGGAGGCACCTACAGAGAGTGTCACGGAGGCACGATGCCGAGGCGGCGTGTAATGCGTCGAGGCGACTGCGAGCCGACAAGCCGTTGCCGCGCGGAATTTTTGGACATAGTCGGTTTTTCGGAGCCCCACGCGATGTCGGGACGAACTCGGGAGGAACTCCGCACAATTCCGCACGGCTCCGGCGATCGAAGTGGGACCGGCCCCGCGACGCCGGACGGCTCAAGCGACCACGTTAGGTCGCGCTCATCGCATGGAGTTGCATGCTGGTGGGACAGGCCCTTATCACTAATTGTTTCTAGCTGTTGTTATCATTCACGGGCTCTGTCCACATTTCCCGCCACCCACACGGTGACAGTTTTGTCGACCACCACCCCTTGCCACAGTCAGGTCCTGCACGTCAGCTGGAAAGGTGTCAAGATTTAAAACTTGCTCGTATCTGAGAGCAAGGGATTGAAAATTATTATCAGCAGCTGCTGAGATTACTCGAGGAAATTTTATTTTGAACTTTGTTGAACAAAGATCTATTTCCTTGCAGACCCATTATTGAAACATTAATCTAGAGACACGACTGAGCACCTACAGAAAATACTACTATATAGCCATATAACCATATAACAATTACAGCACGGAAACAGGCCATCTCGGCCCTTCCAGTCCGTGCCGAACAACTTTTTTCCCTTAGTCCCACCTGCCTGCACTCATACCATAACCCTCCATACCCTTCTCATCCATATGCCTATCCAATTTATTTTTAAATGATACCAACGAACCTGCCGCCACCACTTCCACGGAAGCTCATTCCACACCGCTACCACTCTCTGAGTAAAGAAGTTCCCCCTCATGTTACCCCTAAACCTCTGTCCCTTAATTCTAAAGTCATGTCCTCTTGTTTGAATCTTCCCTATTCTCAAAGGGAAAAGCTTGTCCACGTCAACTCTGTCTATCCCTCTCATCATTTTAAAGACCTCAATCAAGTCCCCCCTTAACCTTCTGCGCTCCAGAGAATAAAGACCTAACTTGTTCAACCTATCTCTGTAACTTAGCTGTTGAAACCCAGGCAACATTCTAGTAAATCTCCTCTGTACCCTCTATTTTGTTGACATCCTTCCTATAATTGGGCGACAAAATTGTACACCATACTCCAGATTTGGTCTCACCAAAGCCTTGTACAATTTTAACATTACATCCCAGCTTCTATACTCAATGCTCTGATTTATAAAGGCTAGCATACCAAAAGCTTTCTTTACCACCCTATCTATATGAGATTCTACCTTCAAGGAACTATGCACGGTTATTCCCAGATCCCTCTGTTCAACTGTATTCTTCAATTCCCTACCGTTTACCATGTACGTCCTATTTTGATTTGTCCTGCCAAGGTGTAGCACCTCACATTTATCAGCATTAAACTCCATCTGCCATCTTTCAGCCCATTTTTCCAACTGGCCTAAATCACTCTGTAGACATTGGAAATCCTCTTCATTATCCACAGCACCCCCTATCTTAATATCATCTGCATACTTACTAATCCAATTTACCACCCCTTCATCCAGATCATTGATGTACATGACAAACAACACAGATCCCTGAGGCACCCCACTAGTCACCTGCCTCCAACCCGACAAACAGCCATCCACCATTACCCTCTGGCTTCTCCCATTCAGCCACTTTGAATCCATCTTGCTATTCCTGCATTTATACCCAACAGTTGAACCTTCTTAACCAACCTTCCATGAGGAACCTTGTCAAAGGCTTTACTGAAGTCCATATAGACAACATCCACTGCTTTACCCTCGTCAATTTCCCTAGTAACCTCTTCAAAAAATTCAAGAAGATTAGTCAAACATGACCTTCCAGGCACAAATCCATGTTGACTGTTCCTAATTAGACCGTGTTTATCCAGATGCTTATATATATTATCTCTAAGTATGTTTTCCATGGAAGATTTTCCGATCAACTGGCAATGCTGTTGCCCCATAGAGTCTTTGTTCCTACCTGGCGTTGACCTTCCGATTCTGCTTCAAGCGAAACCGAGTGATTGAGTTTTATGATGGAATCATGGAGACTTGATTGTCATTCAGGCCTTTCGGTCTGAACGAAATGTTATAGGTTCTAACATTGAGTGAACACACCCCAACTAAAGTCCAGCTCGATACGCCATGATAAAGCTGGACTTCAGCCTCATCAGCAAACGTGGCCACAACCCTGATCCCTGATGCTGGTACAGAATTACACAAAGACTCATTCAAACCAAGAGTTCCAACACATTGTTTGATCAAAACTTACACCATCAGCGCATGGTGACATTCACCACGTCTCCGTAACAATTGCAACAGCTTCAGAGTGGGTGTCATTGTAACAGCTTCAGGTCTTCACCCTGCATCTCCAAATCTGGTCTCCAAATCTGAGGAAGCACATTATTGCCATAGAGGGAGTGCAGAGAAGGTTCACCAGACTGATTCCTGGGATGTCAGGACTGTCTTATGAACAAAGACTGGTTTATACTCTCTAGAATTTAGGAGATTGAGAAGGGATCTTATAGAAACTTACAAAATTCTTAAGGGGTTGGACAGGCTAGATGCAGGAAGATTGTTCCCGATGTTGGGGAGGTCCAGGACAAGGGGTCACAGCTTAAGGATCAGGGGGAAATCCTTTAGAACCGAGATGAGAAGGACTTTTTTCACACAGAGAGTGGTGGGTCTCTGGAACTCTCTGCCACAGAGGGTAGTTGAGGCCAGTTCATTGGCTATATTTAAGAGGGAGTTAGATGTGGCCCTTGTGGCTAAAGGGATCAGGGGGTATGGAGAGAAGGCAGGTACGGGATACTGAGTTGGATGATCAGCCATGATCATATTGAATGGCGGTGCAGGCTCGAAGGGCCGAATGGCCTCTACTCCTGCACCTAATTTCTATGTTTCTATCCCAATTCCTCACCTGTCTTATTTTATTCAGCACCTGACATCCAAAGTTATTCGGAGATCATTACCCTCAAAGTCCTGCGTCATAATCCTTTTAATTCCCCCCTTCCCCCTTCCCCCCCTTCCCCCCTCCCCCCCTTCCCCCCGCCAATTCTACTCAGCCCAATCACCATAGACTATCTGAACTAGGCCTCTCATTAGTTTATATTTGCTCGGTGAGACCAAGCGGAGGCTGGGCGATCGTTTCGCCGAACACCTCCGCTTGGTCGGTCCGCAATAACCAACCCGACCTCCCGGTGGCTCAGCACTTCAACTCCCCCTCCCATTCCGTATCCGTATCCGACCTCTCGGTCCTGGGCCTCTTCCACGGCCAGAGTGAGCAACACCGCAAGTTGGAGGAACAGCACCTCATATTCCGCTTGGGGAGTCTGCATCCTCTGGGCTTGAACATTGAATTTTCTCAATTCTGTTAACCCTGGCTGCCTCCTCCCCTTCCCACCTCTCCCTCAGCCCTCGGGCCCTGGCATTCCCTCTCTCTCTCTATCTCTCCCCCACCCAAGTCTCATTTTCACACCACAAACAGCTTACAATGGCCTGTTTCCTTCAACAATCAGCATGGGAGCACCTCAAGGCTGCCTGCTATACTCACTCTATACTCATGAATGCATAGTCGGGCCCTCTCTCTCTATCTCTCCCCCACCCAAGTCTCATTTCCACACTACAAACAGCTTACAATGGCCTGTTTCCTTTATCATCGATACTTTTTTGCATATCTTTCATTCACTGTTCTTTATTTCTCCACATCACCGTCTATATCTCTCGTTTCCCTGATCCCTGACCAGTCTGAAGAAGGGTCTCGACCCGAAACGTCGCCTATCTCCTTCACTCCTTAGATGCTGCTGCACCCGCTGAGTTTCTCCAGCCTTTTGTGTAACCCTTTATATTTGTTGATTCTGGTTGCAAATCTCTACATCGTTACGTTTGCCCGTGCAAAACACAATTGACCACAATAATTCCAACAGAGCAAATGTGACAAAAACATGTTAAATACGACCCCCAGTGAATAGTTCCATCAAAATATGAAGTGGCCGTTTGATCCGAAAATTACACAAAAAGCTGGAGAAACTCAGCGGGTGCAGCAGCATCTAAGGAGCGAAGGAGATAGGCGACGTTTCGGGTCGAGACCCTTCTTCAGACTGGTCAGGGATCAGGGAAACGAGAGATATAGACGGTGATGTGGAGAGATAAAGAACAATGAATGAAAGATATGCAAAAAAGTATCGATGATGAAGGAAACAGGCCATTGTAAGCTGTTTGTAGTGTGAAAATGAGACTTGGGTGGGGGAGAGATAGAGAGAGAGGGCCCGACTATGCATTCATGAGTATAGAGTGAGTATAGCAGGCAGCCTTGAGGTGCTCCCGTGCTGATTGTTGAAGGAAACCGGCCATTGTAAGCTGTTTGTAGTGTGAAAATGAGACTTGGGTGGGGGAGAGATAGAGAGAGAGAGGGAATGCCAGGGCCCAAGGGCTGAGGGAGAGGTGGGAAGGGGAGGAGGCAGCCTGGGTTAACAGAATTGAGAAAATTCAATGTTTAAGCCCAGAGGATGCAGACTCCCCCACGCGGAATATGAGGTGCTGTTCCTCCAACTTGCGGTGTTGCTCACTCTGGCCGTGGAGGAGGCCCAGGACCGAGAGGTCGGATACGGATACGGAATGGGAGGGGGAGTTGAAGTGCTGAGCCACCGGGAGGTCGGGTTGGTTATTGCGGACCGACCGAGCGGAGGTGTTCGGCGAAACGATCGCCCAGCCTCCGCTTGGTCTCACCGATATAGATCAGTTTGATCCGAAAACCCCAGGTTAAAGTTGGTCTACTGCCCGACCTCGTGAGGTCTCCTGATTCCGATCGCATCCACTCAGCTTTATGGGCTCCGACAGTAAATTAATCAACGCTGGGCAAAGTTCATCTCTGTCTGATAATGTTTATTGAGTCCACAGTTTGATCAGATTATGCCTCCACACCCTGTTTCCAAGACACGGGATTGTTCCCAGTCACGCAGTGGGCCGTGCTGATCGGTTCGATGAAACAAGTTGCCCGTTTTCTCAACTTGCCTGGTTACGGTGCTTATTTATCCTCCAGTCCCTCCCTCTCTGCCTCACAAGAAATGCCACGAGCTGTGGACACGTGTGTGATATCCCGCCTCAGCCTGGCGACACACTGTTCACCAAACAACTCACCTCCAGAGAGACTCTCTGATCTCCATGAGGTCACCAGCCTCGAGGAACAAGGTTGCCGCAGAGGAGCCCGCAGACCCACTCTCCGGTGAACACTGAATACTTTGCAATTGTAAGTTTCTATAAGATCCCCTCTCAATCTTCTAAATTCTAGAGAGTATAACCCCCTTATCCTTAGACTGTGACCCCTTGTTCTGGACTCCCCCAACATCGGGAACAATCTTCCAGCATCTAGCTTGTCCAACCCCTTAAGAATTTTGTAAGTTTCTATAAGATCCCCCCTCAATCTTCTAAATTCCAGCGAGTACAAGCCGAGTCTATCCAGTCTTTGTTCATAAGACAGTCCTGACATCCCAGGAATCAGTCTGGTGAACCTTCTCTGCACTCCCTCTATGGCAAGAATGTCCTTCCTCAGAATTGGAGACCAGAACTGTACTGTAGAGTCGGTCTTGAACCTGTACTTGAGGGCCAGGTTGTTGTGCTGGCACCATATGGACAGTCGCTCGATCTCTCTTCTATACTCTGATTCATCCCCATCAATGATACGTCCCACCACAGTGGTGTCGTCAGCGAACTTGATGATGGAGTTCGCGCTATGACCGGCTACGCAGTCATGAGTAGAGAGTGAAAACTCATCTCTAGTCCCAAGCCTTTCTTGACGTCTGAGCGAGGGCTATATGTATGTGGTGATGGTTGTATTTAATCTATGAACCACTGCTGGTTGTTATACCATTCTTATACCAATGTGAAGCACTTTGGCCAACGAGAGTTGCTTTGTAAATGTGCTTTATAAATTAATCACTTGACTTATAACCATATAACAATTACAGCACGGAAACAGGCCCTCTCGGCCCTTCCAGTCCGTGCCGGCCATTTATTTTCCCCTAGTCCCATCTACCTGCACCCAGACCATACCCCTCCATTCCCTTCCCGTCCATATACCTATCCACTTTACTTTTAAATGTTAAAATCGATCCTGCCTCCACCACTTCTGCTGGAAGATCATTCCACACAGCCACCACTCTCTGAGTAAAGAAGTTCCCCCTCATGTTACCCCTAAACTTCTGTCCCTTAATTCTCATGTCATGCCCTCTTGTTTCAATCTTCCCCACCCTCAATGGGAAAAGCTTATCCACGTCAACTCTGTCTATCCCTTTCATCATTTTAAAGACCTCAATCAAGTCCCCCCCTTAACCTTCTGGGCTCCAAAGAATAAAGACCTAACTTGTTCAACCTTTCTCTGTAACTTGTGTCTCGACCCGAAACGTCGCCTATCTCCTTCGCTCCTTAGATGCTGCTGCACCCGCTGAGTTTCTCCAGCTTTTTGTGTAACCCAACATTCTCGTAAATCCCCTCTGTACTCTCTCTATTTTGTTGACATCCTTCCTATAATTAGGCGACCAAAATTGTACACCATACTCCAGAATTGGTCTCACCAATGCCTTGTACAATTTTAACATTACTTCCCTACTCCTATATTCAATGCTCTGATTTATAAAGGCCAGCACACCAAAAGCTTTCTTTACCACCCTATCTACATGCGATTCCACCTTCAGGGAACTATGCACAGTTATTCCTAGATCCCTCTGTTCCACAGCATTCCTCAATTCCCTACCATTTACCATGTACGTCCCATTTTGATTTGTCCTGCCAAGATGTAGCACTTCACACTTATCAGCATTAAACTCCATCTGCCATCTTTCAGCCCACTCTTCCAAATGGCCCGAATCTCTCTGTAGACTTTGAAAATCTACTTCATTATCCAAATGTCTTATCTTGACTCGTCTTAACTGCTGGCTTTAACGTGAAGTCGCGGTCTGCGGAGCATCTGGCAGTGGGCTCGGAGCGGATGTTACCATCGGGATCTTTTGCCGAGGACCGGCGGTGTTCGAGCTCCGGAGAGGAGAGGCCTGCGGACTTTAACATCGCCAAGCCCGCTGTCTTCGGTACCAATCGATCGATCGAGTGTTCTGATCCACCCCGACGTCGGAGTTTCGATCATCCCGAGAGAGCTAGAACATCCGGAAGGTTCAATGCCCCGGCCACGAAGGATGAGGATTGACTGGACCTTATTGCCTTCCATCAGTGATGAATGCTCATTCCACTGTGGCGGATGTTTATATTAAGTTCTATCGTGTGTTGTGCTCTTTTTAATTGGACGGTTATATGGCAGCTCAGATATCACTGCACCTTAATCGGCGCCTTAAAGGATTAGTCCAGGTCAACATGGATTTATGAATGGGAAATCATGCTTGACTAATATAACCATATAACAATTACAGCACGGAAACAGGCCCTCTCGGCCCTTCCAGTCCGTGCCGACCATTTATTTTCCCCATGTCCCATCTACCTGCACTCAGACCAAACCCCTCCATTCCCTTCCCGTCCATATACCTATCCACTTTACTTTTAAATGTTAAAATCGATCCTGCCTCCACCACTTCTGCTGGAAGATCATTCCACACAGCCACCACTCTCTGAGTAAAGAAGTTCCCCCTCATGTTACTCCTAAACTTCTGTCCCTTAATTCTCATGTCATGCCCTCTTGTTTGAATCTTCCCTACCCTCAATGGGAAAAGCTTATCCATGTCAACTCTGTCTATCCCTTTCATCATTTTAAAGACCTCAATCAAGTCCCCCCCTTAACCTTCTGCGCTCCAAAGAATAAAGACCTAACTTGTTCAACCTTTCTCTGTAACTTAGTTGCTGGAACCCAGGCAACATTCTAGTAAATCTCCTCTGTACTCTCTCTATTTTGTTGACATCCTTCCTATAATTAGGCGACCAAAATTGTACACCATACTCCAGAATTGGTCTCACCAATGCCTTGTACAATTTTAACATTACTTCCCTACTCCTATATTCAATGCTCTGATTTATAAAGGCCAGCACACCAAAAGCTTTCTTTACCACCCTATCTACATGCGATTCCACCTTCAGGGAACAATGAACAGTTATTCCTAGATCCCTCTGTTCCACAGCATTCCTCAATTCCCTACCATTTACCATGTACGTCCTATTTTGATTTGTACCGCCAAGATGTAGCACCTCACACTTATCAGCATTAAACTCCATCTGCCATCTTTCAGCCCACTCTTCCAAATGGCCCAAATCTCTCTGTAGACTTTGAAAATCTACTTCATTAACCACAGCACCCCCAATCTCAGTATCATCTGCATACTTACTTATCCAATTTTCCACCCCATCATCTAGATCATTGATGTACATGACAAACAACAGTGGACCCAACACAGATCCCTGAGGCACCCCACTGGTCACCGGCTTCCAACCTGACAAACAGCCATCCACCATTACTCTCTGGCATCTCCCATTCAGCCACTGTTGAATCCATCTTGCTACTCCACCATATAACCATATAACAATTACAGCACGGAAACAGGCCTTCTCAGCCCTTCCAGTCCGTGCCCACCATTTATTTTCCCCTAGTCCCATCTACCTGCACTCAGACCATACCCCTCCATTCCCTTCCCGTCCATATACCTATCCACTTTACTTTTAAATGTTAAAATCGATCCTGCCTCCACCACTTCTGCTGGAAGCTCATTCCACACAGCCACCACTCTCTGAGTAAAGAAGTTCCCCCTCATGTTACCCCTAAACTTCAGTCCCTTAATTCTCATGTCATGCCCTCTTGTTTGAATCTTCCCTACCCTCAATGATTCCTGGGATGTCAGGACTGTTTTATGAAGAAAGACTGGATAGACTCGGTTTATACTCTCTGGAATTTAGGAGATTGAGAGGGGATCTTATAGAAACTTACAAAATTCTTAAGGGGTTGGACAGGCTAGATGCAGGAAGATTGTTCCCGATGTTGGGGAGGTCCAGGACAAGGGGTCACAGCTTAAGGATAAGGGGGAAATCCTTTAGGACCGAGATGAGAAGAAATTTTTTCACACAGAGAGTGGTGGGTGTCTGGAACTCTCTGCCACAGAGGGTAGTTGAGGCCAGTTCATTGGCTGTAATTAAGAGGGAGTTGGATGTGGCCCTTGTGGCTAAGGGGATCAGAGGGTATGGAGAGAAGGCAGGTACGGGATACTGAGTTGGATGATCAGCCATGATCATATTGAATGGCGGTGCAGGCTGGAAGGCTCCTGCACCTAATTTCTATGTTTCCAAGTCAACATGAATTTATGAAAGGAAAATCATGCTCGACTAATCTTCTGGAATTTTTTGAGGATGTGACAAGTAAAATGGATGAAGGGGTGCCAGTGGATGTAGTGCATCTAGACTTTCAGAAAGCCTTTGATAAGGTCCCGCACGGGAGACTGGTGACTAAAATTAGAGCACATGGTATTGGGGGTAGGGTGTTGACGTGGATAGAAAATTGGTTGGCAGACCGGAAGCAAAGAATAGGAGTGAACGGGTCCTTTTGAGAATGGCAGGCAGTGGCGAGTGGAGTGCCGCAAGGCTCGGTGTTGGGGTCGCAACTGTTTACCATGTATATTAATGATTTGGAAGAGGGAATTAGGAGCAACACTAGCAAGTTTGCGGATGACACAAAGCTGGGTGGCAGTGTGAACCGCGAGGAGGATGTTAGGAGGTTGCAGGGTGACCTGGACAGGTTGAGTGAGTGGGCAGATGCGTGGCAGATGCAGTATAATATAGATAAATGTGAGGTTATCCACATTGGCGGCAAAAACAAGGGGGCAGATTGTTATCTCAATGGGGTTAGGTTAGGTAAGGGGGAGGCACAGCAAGACCTGGGTGTCCTTGTACAGCAGTCACTGAAAGTTGGCGTGCAGGTACAGCAGGCAGTGAAGAAAGCTAATGGAATGTTGGCCTTCATAACAAGAGGGTTTCAGTATAGGAGCAAAGAGGTTCTTCTGCAGTTGTACAGGGCGCTGGTGAGACCACATCTGGAGTATTGTGTACAGTTTTGGTCTCCTAATTTGAGGAAGGACATCCTTGTGATTGAGGCAGTGCAGCGTAGGCTCACCAGATCGATCCCTGGGATGGCGGGACTGTCATATGAGGAAAGATTGAAAAGACTAGGCTTGTATTCACTGGAGTTTAGAAGGATGAGGGGGGGGATCTTATAGAAGCATATAAAATTATAAAAGGACTGACAGGTTAGATGCAGGAAAAATGTTCCCATGTTGGGCGAGTCCAGAACCAGGGCCGCACAGTCTTAGAATAAAGGGGAGGTCATTTAAGACTGAGGGGAGGAGAAACTTTTCCACCCAGAGAGTTGTGAATCTGTGGAATTCCTGCCACAGAGGGCAGTGGAGGCCAAGTCACTGGATGGATTTAAGGGGAGAGTTAGATAGAGCTCTAGGGGCTGGTAGAGTCAAGGGATATGGGGAGAAGGCAGGCACGGTTATTGATTGGGGACGATCAGCCGTGATCACAATGAATGGCGGTGCTGCTCGAAGGGCCGAATGGCCTCCTCCTGCACCTATAGTCTATTAAACTGGAACTAAACTCGCAGAGAAAGTCTCACAGAGACAGAGCTGTTTAACAAGGAGCTGCAGATGCTGGAAAAAACCGAAGGAAGACAAAAATACTCAAAACTCAGTGCATGAGAGTGTATGTGTGTCTGTGTGTGTGTGTATATATGTGTGTGTGTGTGTCTGTGTGTGTGTGTGTGTGCGTGTGTGAGTATGTGTGTCTGTCTGTGTGTGTGTGTGTGTGTGTGTGTGTGTGTCTGTGTGTGTATGTGTGCGTGTGTATGTGTGTCTGTCTGTGTGTGTGTATATATGTGTGTGTGTATATATGTGTGTGTGTGTGTCTGTGTGTGTGCGTGTATATATATGTGTGTGTGTATATATGTGTGTGTGTGTGTATATATGTGTGTGTGCGTGTGTGTGTATATATGTGTGTGTGTGTGCGTGTATATGTGTGTGTGCGTGTGTGTGTCTGTGTGAGTGTGCGTGTATATATGTGTGTGTGTGCGTGTGCGAGTGTGTGTGTGTGTGTGAGTGTGCGTGTGTGTGTGCGTGTGCGAGTGTGTGTGTGCGTGTGTGTCTGTGTGTGTGCGCGCGTGTGGTGCGTGCGTGTCTGTGTGTGCGTGTCTGTGCGTGTGTGTGTGCGCGTGTGTGATAGTGTGTGTGTGTGTGTGTGTATGAGTGTGTGTGTGTGTGT